>VDFB02266439.1:0-181536 GCA_007258455.2 Sequoia sempervirens
CATTGCTCCTGAAGGTATTAAGTTTGCGACTCTATACATTGATGCCGATGCTTAGAGAATAGCTTCGATAAGTCCTCAAATTTCAGATGTTAAATTTCTTTATCATCGTTTGTTCCTTCTTTCAAGCCAACCACTTGATTCGCTTCTTCTGTATAGACCAGGAAACATGCGCAGCTTGTTGAAAGATTATCAACTGGCCTTGGTTTTCTTTCAGGAATTGATGGCTTCTTCAGAGGTAATTCAGACCATCTCTAATTTCCCATACCCTGCCCAGCGTATATGGTTGTGTAAAGGAGCGATTACCTTCTACACACTGCCTTTTCTCACTTGGATATTCAAAGCTGATGCCTTAGTAATCACAGTGTATGTCAAGCTCCTTCAGAATGCTTAAACAAATCTGATCAGATCTTCCCTAAACCCACTCTGATACCATGTTAGTTTTAGGATAAAAAATGTTAACAAGTAGAAAACACAACTCAGAGACAATGAACACAACAAACCCTCCTACTCGAGGGAGAAAAACCCAACAACAATATTCTCTTTATATATTAGAAGAATAACAGGCCCTAGAAAGGGCGAATACAATACAAGGGTCTGCACTTATATTTGGTGCAATTTCATAAGTACACTAAGTATTGATTCTTCTCCTTTATGCTGATCTGCTGCTTAGGAAACACGACCTGCTGTTGAAGTTCGAATTTGAGTGATTGAATTGCTTGTGAAATGAGAGGACTTCATCCTCTATTTATACCCAACTAGGCGGCCTTCTTTCTAGGGCTGACCTAGTAAATACAAAAATATTATTTATAAAATGAAGGCCGACCTGCCTTATAATAAATTTATTTAAGGAGAAAAATAACTCCCGCAGCTACAACATTAACACTCCCAATATTGTTTGTGGCTGCGGTTGGAGTTTAGCTACCCTTACCGTTCCCCATCAATTTCATTGTCCAAATAATCAAGATCATCATTGGCACTGAATGAATCCATCTTGATTTTGGAAATGAATACAAGAAAAAAATAACAGTTGTGCTTGCAAAAAACAATAAAAACAAGTCTTTTTATGCCAAAAACAATAAAAAAATTAAAAACAGCAGGTTTGCAAGTTTGAGCAAGTTATAAAAATAAGTTTGATGGTTTGAACAAGTAAAAATTTGCAAGTAAAATTGAAATAAAAACCATAAATACACAAGGATTTGTTATATATGTTCTTCCTCTTCCTCTTCCTCTTTTTCTTCTTCCTCCTTTTCCTTTCTCTTTCGTTCTTCCTTTTTTCTTCACCTCTCTTCAACTTTCAAAACTCTCTTTTTGTTTGCAAGCAAAAATGGCTGAAAATAGCAAAATGCAAATAGAAACAATGAAACCATAGTGGCTAAGGCAAATAGAGATAAACAAGACATTTTTTTAATCTTGGAAGGCTTGTGGGGACCACTCAACAGATTAGGGTTTTTGAAAATTTTCAATTTTGTAGTAGGCAACGTTTTTTTTCATGTTAAATGCTGACTGTGCATGGTGTACCCTTGATGTTCCGTTTTAGGAAACGGTGGAAAAGTATAAGGGACATGCTCTGGGAAACACTGTAAAAAACTTAAAAGGAATAAGGTAAAGCTAGTTAGGACTCCATTTTAACTTGTTGCTCTCAAGTCTCAAGTAAAGGCATGACAACTGCAGCCCTCGATGTACCCAGTATTAACAGCCCTAGGACCCCAAAAGTCCAGTACCTAAGGTGTCATACTTTACTATACTCCTAATTAAGCAAAAATACATAAATATTTAGATTATCATTAAAATTGCTATAAGTATGGCATAATCAGCATGCAGAAATCTAATGTGCCCTTGACATTGTGCCTAACTGTGCAAAAGACTATTTTAGCCAGTTGAAAATAACAATGTAGAGCAATTTTATTTGTTTTTAACAGAGATGGCTGAAGATATATCTAATCGTTTGCGGGGTGTAACCATATTTAAAAATTTGTGGTTTGGTTAAAACTGAAGATTGCAGTCATTAATGGTGTTGATAACAAAGACTTAACTCCTGTAGTCAGTGATGCCATTGCAAATACTTTTGTAGCCAGTGGCCTGATGATGGATAATTTATCAATGCCATCTGCTGATTAATTTGTTTCATCAGCCATAGATAATCTCCATGCAGGTTCTGCAGTAACTATTCAGGATGATTAGTTGCTTTGAACTTTCAGCCTACTGATATATGCTCTCTGTGTGTCCCTTTGGAGGAATTGTATTTAACTTAATTGGCAGCAATGTTAATGCATTGTGAATTTAACATATAGCAACCACATTGGATGACTTACTAAAACTTTTACAGTTGAGAGCAATATGCTGTGGACTCTTTTCATAATTTTATTCCATTTTCATAGTAACATGTAATCTTTTTATTCATGTGACTTCGTTTGTTTAGGATTGGAATATATAAAGAACCTTAGATACTATACTGGTGAGGACATATGTGGGTTGTAGGCCTGTAGGCTGTTACATACGGGGGAGCACTCTGGCCTACACGAGCCATGCTTTTATTCAATAGTAGCATTAAAGGCTATGTTACCGGGTTCACCTCAGAAACGCAGGGTACGGGTTCTGGTTTGCTTCAGATCCAGATCTGGGTTTGGTTCTTCTGCGGGATTGGCCAGGGTGCGGTTTTTCTTGGTTGGGTTTGCTCATGCAGAACCCGGGCAAACCTGGGAAGAACCCAGAGCGAACCCGGGCGAACCTGCATGGCTAGGCAACCATAAAGTGGTTTTTTTTTTGCATTTTTTAAATGTTTTATGCAGTTTGACTTTGACCCACACCCAAGGAAACCCTAAAAGTGACCTCTAAAACACTTTAAACACCTAAACTACCTCATTCTTATTCATTGGTTTTGCAAACAAGCATTTTCATTCCAAGAGGCTGAGTTTTCATTTTTGCTTGTTGGATTGACATTGATATTGATGATTTCGAGAATCCATTTGATGATTAAAACTTTAAAAGTGTTGTAATATTGAACTTGAAGTTTGAACAATGAATATTTATCATGCATGTTTTAAATGATATTCAAGTTTATGGTGGTTTTGTTGTTTATATGATGTTATGTGATATTCTAATCCTAATTCATGCTTCTAGGCTGCATATATGTATATATATTTTTATTTTTACATGTTTTTTGTACTAATGAACCCAAAATGAACCAAACCCACCCCCCAAAAAATTTAGCCGAACCGGCAAACTGAACCCCCGAACCCAAACCCGAACCAGTACCAGAACCGGCAATTTAGATTAAAGGCATGCATTTAAGAACAGGGATTGTGCCAAAATTCAAAATAGGCTGTCTACAAGTGAATGAATCTATTATTGATGGCTTCTCTGTGTTTTAGCTGAATAGTATCATCGACAGTCATGTTCAACAGAGGTGGCTACAGAACTGAATCATTCAACTTTATTTCTGGTTTCTTTTTAACAAATTGCTGACCTGAAATGCTTGAAATTTTTGTGTTCGTCTCCATAAAGCAGAATATCTGTAGCATTGTGAAATTCAGTTAGCGATGAGATGGTTTAAGCACTACTTGTCATGGGCTGGTCATTTGACTTTTCTTGTTAATGTCTCTTCAGTGTATAGGGCATAGAAGCAATAATCTGCAAAAAATCTGCAGGCTGGACGATTTTTTAAAAAATTGTTGACCTTTTGGTCAACGATTTTTTCCCATTTCAAACTGCAAAATTGCCAAAAAAATGAGTTTAAAACCTGCAAAAAAATGCGAATAAAATCACGCTGATTTTCACACAAAAAAAAAATCATGAGACCATAGCTTGTTGCTTACTATTATGCTTTGATAAATTTTTTCCAAGCATCCATAGCTTGTTTGAAAGTACTTGTTTTAGGCTTTTAGCCATAGCAGCAAGGCAATGAACTGTTTGATAAAATGCTTTGGCAGACATGTATGAAAAATGTGGTCGCATAGACAAGGTAGTGGACTGGTTGAAAAATTGCCTCAAAGAAATGTGGTCTCATGGTGATGGAATGCCATGACAATCCATAGCAATTTGCTTACTATTATGCCTCAAACAGTTCACTGCCTTGTCTATGCTATTGCTTACTATTATGCTTTGATAGATTTTTTCCAAGCATCAATAGCTTCTTTGAAATCGCCTGGTTTAGGCTTTTAGCCATAGCAGCAAGGCAGTGAACAATTTGATTAAATGTTTTGGTAGACATGTATGAAAAATGTGGTAGCATAGACAAGGGAGTGAACTTTTGAAAAAATGCCTCAAAGAAATGTGAGCTCGTGGTGATGGAATGCCATGACAAGTGAATTGCTATGGATTGTCACGGCATTCCATCACCATGAGACCACATTTCTTTGAAGCATTTCTTCAACCAGTTCACTGCCTTGTCTATGCTATTGCTTACCATTATGCTTTGATAGATTTTTTCCGAGCATCCATAGCTTGTTTGAAAGCACCTGTTTTAGGCTTTTAGCCATAGCAGCAAGACAATGAACTGTTTGATAAAATGCTTTGGTAGACATGTATGAAAAAAGTGGTAGCATAGACAAGGCAGTGAACTGTTTGAAAAAATACCTCAAAGAAATGTGGTCTCATGGTGATGGAATGCCATGACAAGCGAATTATAGCAATTCGCTTGTCATGGCATTCCATCACCATGAGACCACATTTCTTTGAGGTATTTTTTCAAACAGTTCACTGCCTTGTCTACACTATTGCTTACTATTACTCTTTTTTTCCAAGCATCCTTAGCTTGTTCGAAAGCACCTGTTTTAGGCTTTTAGCCATAGCAGCAAGGCTGTGAACTGTTTGATAAAATGCTTTGGTAGACATGTATGAAAAATGCGGTAGCATAGACAAGGCAGTGAACTGTTTGAAAAAATGCCTCAATGAAATGTGGTTGCATGGTGATGGAATGCCATGACAAGCACATTGAGACCACATTTCTTTGAGGCATTTTTTTGAACAGTTCACTGCCTTGTCTATGCTATTGCTTAAAATTCTGCTTTGATAGATTTTTTCCAAGCATCCATAGCTTGTTTGAAAGCATTTGTTTTAGGCTTTTAGCCATAGCAGCAAGGCAGTGAACTGTTTGAAAAAATACCTCAAAAAAACATGGTCTCATGGTGATGGAATGCCATGACAATCCATAGCACATTTCTTTGAGGCATTCCATCACCATGAGAGCACATTTCTTTGAGGCATTTTTTTCAAACAGTTCATTGCCTTGTCTATGTTATTGCTTACTATTATGCTTTGATAGATTTTTTCCAAGCATCCATAGCTTGTTCGAAAGCACCTGTTTTAGGCTTTTAGCCATAGCAGCAAGGCAATGAACTGTTTGATAAAATGCTTTGGTTGACATGTATGAAAAATGTGGTAGCATAGACAAGGCAGTGAACTGTTTGAAAAAATGCCTCAAAGAAATGTGGTCTCATGGTGATGGAATGCCATGACAATCAAATTGCTATGGATTGTCATGGCATTCCATCACCATGAGACCACATTTCTTTGAGGCATTCGAATAAGGTCAGTGGGGTTGGGCCTGATAGAGATTAGAGCAGTTCGTTGGAACCTCGTTATGAGTCAATCGGTCGTTATTGTCATGGGATGGAAGCTTGTTGAATGATAACAAGGATGGGGATGGAAGTTCATCCTCACCATTTGATTTTCTGTTGGCTGGCCTAACTAGCCTACACCCCCACCAAGGGCCCCTATATCTCCCACTCCCCTAGGAATTTTTCAAACAGTTCACTGCCATGTCTATGGCTTGTCATGGGATTCCATCACCATGAGACCACATTTCTTTGAGGCATTTTTTCAAACAGTTCATTGCCTTGTCTATGCTACCACATTTTTCATACATGTCTACCAAAGCATTTTATCAAACAGTTCACTGCCTTGCTACTATGGCTAAAAGCCTAAAACAGGTGCTTTCGAACAAGCTATGGATGCTTGGAAAAAATCTATCAAAGCATAATAGTAAGCAATAGCATAGACAAGGCAGTGAACTGTTTGAAAAAATGCCCCAAAGAAATGTGGTCTCATGGTGATGGAATACCATGACAAGCAAAACTTTTAGCCATAGCAGCAAGGCAGTGAAGTGTTTGATAAAATGCTTTGGTAGACATGTATGAAAAATGTGGTAGCATAGACAAGGCAATGAACTATTTGAAAATATGCCTCAAAAAAATGTGGTCTCATGGAATGCCATGACAAGCAAATGCAATGGGCAGGTGCTCCTAGTTATTAGTTATGCAATGTGAAGTAATTGCATAATTGCTTAGGTTGACTTTGTAAAAACTATATTGTAATTGAAATTTTGTCATCTATCAGCATCTAGTTATTAGTTATGCAATGTGAAGTAATGCTTTGAGTTTGAAAGATGTGCAATGCAATGTAATCAGCGATATGAATATAAACTACAAAAATCCATTTTTTACAATTCATTAGTTAAACTCTTTATTTTATTTGCTCTCTATATCTCTATGCTATGGGAATGCCTTTCAATTTCACAAAAAATAGTTTTTATCTCTTGTTCTACAATGTTTTGCATTTTTTTTTAATCGATTTTTTCCTGATTTTCTCAAAAAATCTTATACTTTTGGTTTGCTGATTTTTTCCCCAAAAGATTTTTGCTGCTATGGTATAGGGAGTGTGAAAATTCACTAATTCCCCACTTTTTGGATGAACACAGACATCCACACTCATTTAAGCTTTATCTTCTTGATTACAATGAAGAAACTATTTAGAGGTCTTAAACGTAGAATCCAAAAAGGTTGTCTTGGTTGTGATTGCTTGGGTTGTCTCCATTATTTTAATAAATATTGTATTGAAGTTTGGTTTTATCTTGCCAGACTGTAACATAAGTATCATATAAAATTGCGTTTATTTATGTTTTGTGCTTATTATTTCTATGTATTGGGCCTATTTTTCTATTATATTCCATCCAAGAAATGAAGTATCTCCATTTTGCATTTCCTCTTAGTAATTAATCCTTTTTTTGTGGAGGACAACAGTGGAGTTGTCAAAAGTCATGTATGCGTGTTATCTAGTTTGATTTTTGTCACTTATAGATGCATTCATTTCATAGTACATATACTGGGCTACCAGAAAATCATATTTGTTGGAATTTATTTGTGCATTTGTATATACAGTCTGGGTTGTGTCTTAAATCCTTTATTTTGTTCAACATGCACACATTGAGTAACACTAAATGAACAAAGATTATTTGGTTATCTTTATTGCAATTATATTGTAACCTATAAACCAATTATGTCTCCTAATTTATTCACTGCCCCATATAGGGTACCCTAGTGGCTTAATTGTAGTTTAATTCTTTTTGTATTCCTTATGGAAATGCTTTTTCAAATCAAATTATAGAAGGCTTATTATAAACATTTTGAATAGAAATGGTTTTTAATTTGCTTTATCTCTGTTTCACACATATGCAACTCCTAGAAAGTATGATCTACAATAGGTTGTGTCAATCCAAAACAGTTAGATCTAATATTCAATGTAGTTGGTTTAATTTGATCACAGTGTTGATACGTTACTAAAGGCTTTAGAATGATGATAGATTTGCTTTTAACTATTCAATTGATGAAAAAAAACTTGTACAGTTAATTCCAAAAGTACTCTAACTCACCTTCATGGACTCTAGAAAAATCATGTCTATTATTCAATTCTTGCCAAACAATACAGAGTTCATAGGTCATATTTTTTAGCACTCTCAAGAAGTCTAAAAACCTTCTTACTCTGTTGACTGTTTTGCTTCAGAATTTGACCTTCGGTTAAAGGTAAATTTTACCAGGTCCCATTACCTTTCTTGTCTCTTATGGTAAGAGTGTATCCTTGATTTTGTTTTAAATTGTTTATTGACTAGAGTCTTTAGCTAAGGAGATAATTGAGGTATTGTCAGGAAATCGATTATTAATCATGTTACATCATCGGTAGTCAGGAATTGTTAAGGATACATGGAAGGTTGCATTACAGCAATAAGTGAACATTTTTATGCTGATTTTAATTAATAGAATAAAAATTGTAATTTCTTTAAATTTTGTGTAAAAATTATACTCTTACTGCAGAATGTGTTTGTAAATTTCTAAATTGTACTTATACTGCAGCCTTATTTTAACTGTCTGCACAATGTCTGATTCCTACCTGAGATTCTCTTGTATCGATAAAGTATCAGAGTTGACACACCTTTATATATTTCTTTCTAGCAACATAAGATGATGTGTCCTAGCTTAAGTGCCTCTGGATTCATGTGTGCACTTTTACTTGTGCAGATTTCAGAGGCCTTCTGGTCTGTTGCCTTCTTCTATGCTAGGTTTTGAATCACTAACTGGAACCTTGGATGATTTTACCGTGGAAGATTATCTGAACGGTAAGTGCATTCAAGAACATTGCTGGCTTAGCGGGATTGCTCTCTTTTTGGCAGACCAAAGTGCTTTAGCTTTTAGATGCAAATTAATATAGAAATGTTTGAGGTTCCCAATGCTTAGGTTGTTTTCAGAAGTTGATTTTTCTTTGGAATTATGATTATGTTTTTAAGCCGTTTCATTGTTGTTCTTAGTTGAGATTTTAAACAGTAAAAAAGATTGGTTACATTCACGACTTCAATTCTTTGTTATTTGTTGCCTACAGATCCAAGGGATTCAGAAACATTTGTGCCTGCTGACATGCACCATGGCATGGAAGTGCGTCTTGGTCTTTCGAAGGGGCCAGTTTGCCCTACCTTCATGTGATTAGTTTTGGATTGATACATTCCAATAACTATGATTTGGAGATACTGTTTATTGAGTAAAATAGTGCAGTGAATGATCAAACTGGATAGTGTTGTTTGCCACGTATAACTTTGCTAGGTTTATGTTGACTTTCTGCAAATGGAGATAATTAGACTTTGTAATAACTGTTGCATTAGGTGTGATGCAGGCTTAGGAAGTTTATATTGCTGAATTTTGTAATTTATATTTCATTTGGCAAGCAATTCTTGTATCAATTTGCTCTCTTAATTTACCCAGTGCAGATTATATTCTTAAGTCCGTTGAAAAATTTCTTAATGCATCTCAATATCACGATAACCTTATAGGCCATGAATTTCTTCCATTATTGTGTTATGGAAACAAGAAGCCTTGATGAATTACAAATCTATATTCAGACTCTATATATTTTTTAATATTGCTAATCGTTTACAAATATTCTGTTCATACGACCATCAACATGAGACCAACACAAGCTCTGCAAGCACAACCATGAGGCTATACATCCTCCTTTCGAGCAAACTCCACTAGAAACCACTTGTGGAAGACCAAGATTCACAACTTAGAAACCCACTTATTTAGAAATCACCTTCACACTAGGAGCCAACAATGGAAGATGAAGAGTCATGACTTAGAATTCCATATTAGATGTCCTTAGGAATTTGATCTCGCATCTTCACATTGAGAACTCAATGCTTTAACCAATTAAGCTCAGCCTTATGAACATTCAGTTTGTATATCAATAAATACTTTCTAATATATATAAACATAAATGCCATCGAAATGTGCACCATAATATTTACACCATAGACTATCTGCCCAAGTAATGGGCAACTCTACTGTGGTGGTGACATTTGAAGCTGGCTCACCCCTCTTATAATTGTTGTGTGTTCCAACAACATTGCAACCTCTAGGGCTACTTTTTATGTGTTTTGGAAATTAAAGTTTCATACATTTTGAAGCTCTTGTTGCTCTAGATACGTCTATTTTAACATTCCTTTAGCATGATTGTGTATAAACCATCAACAAATCATTGAATGTCTACATGGTTGATGTTGTATAATATTTCCCACTTGAGTCTTCTTCAAGTATGCCCAATAATGTGCACCTCTCTACATGGTTGATGTTGTATAATATTTCCCACTTGAGTCTTCTTCATGTATGCCCAAGTAATCTGCACCTCTCCTATGGTGGTGATATTTAAAGTTGGTTCACACTCTTATGATTGTTGTGTGTTCCAATAACTCTGCAACCTTTGGAGCTACAATGTGTCATGGAAATTAAGGTTTCATACATCTTGAATCCCCTATTGCTCTAGACATGTCTATATTAACATTCCTTCAGAATGATTGTTTATAATCCATTAACATGTCATTGTAGGTTTGCATGGTTAATGCTGTATAATATTCCCCACTTCTGTCTTGTTCTAAAGTTGATTTAATGTCCCCAATTGGGTGTGCCTTGAATGTGCCCTAATTTTTCTCAATTTAAATAACAATGGGGTTAGATGATACCTTTTTCCTGATTGACCCCTGAATGGAATCCTGTACATAGGTTAGATCCATTTACAACAATCAACTGTTTAGCGGATTAGAATCACTTATTACAAGAATAATCATTAGCAGATTTCCATAATTAAATATTAATGAACTCATGGCCAAACATTAATTCAATCACAAAGTACTCTAACATCCTTGGAGGGTTCAGTCATAGGGATGAGTGGGATAATGCGGCTTGATGGGGTGCCTTGGACCCATTTTCCCTAGACTTGAGGGGATAAACCATCACCCTTGGCCTCATGTGACACATGCCATTCATATGAGGTGACCTATCTAGGAGGTGTCTGTATCTGTTATCTCCTCATCTTATCAATCATCTCCCTCTTCCTATGGATTAACCTCCTATGGTGGTCACCATGGCGAAGGAGTGAGGTTCCAAAGGGTGCCCTTAAAATGCCATCTCTCCTAAGCCCAAAGGCGGTACCCTCTGTACCCCTTTGGCCTCCTGAGGTTCATTAGGTCCCCAACGGAGGTGGCGTACCTAGGAGAGTGCCCCATCACCGTTTCCCCTTTGTAGTCTCAGTTCTTTCCACCATGTTGAACTTTCAAGGCATAGTAGCAATATAGATCATTAGTAATTGAGATACCTAATTAATTAATCAAAGCCATTTACTTCAAATTTATTGCATCCTATGATTGCAAATTAGGTTTTCATACCACAAATCTAGATAACCGCTATGCTACCAAAAATAATAATTAATTATATCTTCTAGTTGGGAAGAGTAGACCTGCTTTCTTATATTTGACTGTTTGAGACGTTTTTACCTCAAACTAAGTTCTTCTCTTTCAATCGCTTATTTAATATTCAAATGATATTCCCTTTTTCTGATCCTTTTTCAAATAATTTGACCTCCTTTATATATCCTCAAATGAGACGAAGACACACCTCTTCATTGAGACTTTCACCTTGGAAGGGATACATCCCATCATAAATCAATCGCTGCCTTTTATAGTTTAAAGCTTATTGATTTCCTATTTGTTTGAGTGTTCGCTGCCCTTAATACTACTAACTTTGCTTAGTTGTCCCTACTTCCCATTGACCCCCACCATTTAATGTTTCTCTTTTCCTAGGTTGACCTCCCATATTTCATCGCTAATTGTCTTAATGGGTCGACCTTCATTAATATTAACTTGAATCTTCGTTCCTAGGTGGCGTCAGAGTAATGGTCGGCCCATGCAGAAGAATTACGTTAATTTATTTTCTGAATGAAGAGGTCGAGAGGACCAAGGTTAAGAGGAGTCTGCCAAAAATTATCTAAATATCTATTAATCTTTGTGTGCACTAAAAGGTGGTCGGCCCAGTAGTAAATAGAATTTAATTCGTATTATTCTCCAAGGTGGCGTAGCTAGGTATTAGTCGGCCAGCATACAACAAATGTGCAAGGAGATTTGGGCGCTGGTATATTTATTAGAGAGGCAAAAAAAAATAGGACATTATAGTTGATGAGTGAAATTCAAGCTAGGTCTAACATGTCTTTGTAGGGTTAGAGGCCTCGAGTTTGGAAGAAAGATGTAAAATATTAGCCTCCTTAGGAGCGGGTGGTAGCACACGATTTGTCATTTTTTTGGCCATTAAATGGTGGTGGATTTATTAGAAGTACGTGAAAAAAAATGGTAGTATGTATTTGATGGGTTAGTGGTTGTATATAGAACTATTACCTTAGCAAAAAGTTACCCAAAAGTTATTAAATTTGTAAGGGTGAGTTAAAAATTTAAAATAGGCAAAACATTTATTAAAGCAAAGTATTGACTTGAGTTTAAGCTTTTAGTGGAAATTGTAGTGAGCAAGATGTTGTAGTTGTATAGGCAATAAATGCAAATTGAAGATTTGGTCCTTTGGGTAATTATTGATGCCAAATTGTTTTTGATTTCAATGCTGTAGATATGCTTCTCTCTTGTCAATTCAAAGTTTATATTTATAGTTTCATTGACCTAAATGTACTTTTCTTAGTCTTTCTAAATATAATCTTCTCATAACATTGGAGATCTTAGCATGAGGAAAAATTGAGTTGCAAGAGTTCTAATGAGGGTTTGATGAGAAAAAATATTGATCTATGATTTGAGAGGCATGTAGGTATGCATGAAGAATGCATGTAGTAGGGGCATGCAGGTATGCATAGTTTGATAGTTGATCATGGTAGAGACTAGATCCATTGGGAAAATGAGAGTGAACAATTAACCACTTGAAACAAAGGGGTAGATGCAAATAATGTAAACTAGGGAAGGCAAACCCAAAACAACTTATGTTTGTGAGGAAGCAAGCTAAGACAAATCATGATGGAGAAGAAAGTGTGTAAATAAAGGGAAAAGTGTTTGAAATAAATGAGATGGGTGATGCTAGAGAAAAAGAATTTAGTGTTATCTCGAGGAGAAGAAACAACAAAGCATGAAATAGAGCATATTGTAAAGTGGATAAATGAACAAGAAAATGTTTGGAAAATATGGATGGAACACGAGATGTTAGAAGTAGGTGAAAAAAAATAGTAATATGAATTTGTGTAGGTTCAGTGGTTCTATGGAGGATTGTTACCTCAACAAAAGAGGAAGAACCCAAAAGGTACTAAATTTGTATTAAGAGGTAAGAAATAAAATTGTAAATAGTGATAGAAGTGAAAATAAAAAATGGGTGAATATTTTATCAAAACAAAGTCTTGACTAGAGTTGGAGCTCTTAGTGGGGATTGTAATGACCAAGACAAAAATTGTAGTTATATAAGCAATAGATGCTAATCAAAGACTTGGGTAATGTTTGAAGCCAAATTGTTTTTTTGCTTTCAATGCCACATATATACTTCTCTCTTGTCAATTCTACGTTTATATTTATAGTTCAATTTGACTTAAATATAATTTTGTTTTGTCTTTTTCAATACAAGCTTGCATAAGCTTGGAGTTCATACAATGAAGGAAAATTGAGCTAGAAGAGGTCTAATGAAGGTTTGATATGATAAAATATTGATCTACAATATTTGGGAATGTAGGAGCATACTTTGATAGTTGATCAAGGTATTGACTAGATCCATTTGGAATAGGGGGGAGCACAATTGACTACTTGAAGGAAAGAAGTGGACACAAATAACATAGACTAGGGTAGGCAAATCTAAAAGGTTGAGAGAGATCACAATGGAGAAGTGTGCCATTTACGGGAAAATTAATCAAAAGGAATGTGAATGGTGGTGCTACGAAAAACAAATTTGATGTTCTCTTGAGGAAAAGAAGCATGTAACTCATAAAAGAGAACATAGCATGTAACTCATAAAAGAGAACATACTACAAAGTGGATAGATGGAACATGAGGTGCTAGAAGGGGGTGAAAGAAGATGGTAGTATGAATTTGGTGTAGGATAAATTGTTCTATGGAGAATTGTTACCTTACAAAAGAGGTGGAACCCAAATGCTATTGTATATTAGGAGGTAGGAAGTTATAAAATGTTGAAGGGCAAGAGCTCAAAATTTAAACTAAGCAAAAAGTTTATTAGAGCGAAGTATTGACTTGAGTTGGGGATTTTAATAGCAACATATGTGAGGCTAATTGGAGATATGGGTATTTGGGTAATGCTTGATGCCAAATTGCTTTTATGCTTTTAGTGTCATAGATACACTTCTCTCTTATCATTTCTAAGTTTATATTTATAGTTCCATTGACCTAAATATACTTTTGTCCCATCTTTAGGAAAAAATGAGCTGTAGTTGGTCTAATGAGGGTTTGATAGGATAAATATATTGATCTACAATATGAGGGGCATGTAGGTATTCACATGAGAGCACATTTTGATAGACGATCATACTAGTGACATTCTATTACAACTTCTAAGATTCAACAAAAATACTGGTGGAGAATTCAAAGCCAACTAGCTTTGTTTGATAATAATAAATTGATTGGTTGACGCAACCAAGCACACACAAGGGTGTGGTCTAGAGCATTTGCATGATTGTCAAATCAAAGTTCAATAATGATTTAGGAAATTGGGTTTGCTCCTAGAAGAGATTTGAGGTTTTAGCTTATTTTAGAGTATCTTAGCTTAATTAGAAAGTTGTTTTAGTGGATTAGTTATTAATGATTTGACTTGATTATAATTTCATAAATGTGTGGAAAACTAAGCTTCCATGTTTCAAGATTTATCTTAATTTATATTTTGTTTTAATGTTATGAATTCTTGACGGTAATTTGTAATTTCTTGCCAATACAATAAATCACTACTAGTAGTTATGTATTGTTAAATATTAACCACAAAAAATAAATAATAAAAAATTGAATTACTAAGAATAACATTTATTGGTTAATATTTAGTGATGTACAAATATTGACTAGTTAGTGCCATTAGTAAGATTTACAAAATAGTCAAAGTTGATAAAATTTTAATATTATTTGATAGCATATAAATTATAAAATCATCTTAAGATATATAAATATTTGTAGGGATGTATACTACATAAAATTCTTGCACGCAAATACATGCTTATACATACTCGACACCTTGTTTGCTCATGTACAAGACCACATAATTAGCAAAATGGATACAAGGGAGAAGACAATGAAAGACAAAAACAAATCATAAGGTATAGAGGGAGATTGTTGATTGATTGGTCCATAGTTTAACTCTCCCAAGCAAGTTAATGTCCTCTATGAGGAACTATAGAAATAATGCCACACTAAAGAGATGAATGATGCAATGGGTTGCGTCAAATAACAATTTCAATTACAAGAGGAAATTGTAGATTTTTTTGTCAATGATTGAAATAGAATTTTGATTGTGATCAAATTAGAGATTAAGTTTATTTTATTAAACCATTTAGGAATAAAGCTAAGGAAAAATAGAGATTCAAATGACATCCCTATCACATGTGGGACACACCAAGCTTAGCTTGGGAAACCTTAAAAAACCCAATACCAAAAGAGAGCTAATGATTGTATTAATTTGTAAAACAAAAAATCTAAATACAAAACAATTATCTCTTATGTCACTATCCTCAATCTATAGATACCCAATATATAGCCTCTTCACAAGCCCATCTCAAGTTGTACATTCATAATAGTTCACTTATCAACCTTCTCTCATGTCTCAAGCAAGATGTAACTAGAGTCTTTTTATGAAATACTAAATGTATCCACATCCTAACCATATTTGGAATATCAACCATCACATAAATGAATAAGGACCTTGTCATTACATTATCTTTCCACATGTTAGTCCCATGACGTGTTCCCAATTAACAAAAGGATTTCAATCTAGAAACTCCCATGATTGATACACCATTAATTATTGACCATATATCCACTATGTAGAGAAGAATGCAATGTGAGTATTTCAACAATGTTGCATTAGCACTAAGACCATTTTTATGGCTTGTAGTAATATAGGTCACTCTCTCATGATTTAGAGCACTTTTAAGACCATTCAACTATCTTCCACAAAGGTTTCATGCACTCGAGCAATGCCATACATACTATAGGCATAAATCACTTTGCATTAGATGTAGTAACCATGTTACACCCAAACTTGCTACAATTTCTACCATGGTTTTAGGAGCATCTAACACACCTCTAGACCAAACCACAAAGTCTCACATTGAGTCTTTTACAAAATACCACAAAGTCAAATTCATATTGCATTATTACAATGATTCAAGTTACACAATGTACCATCTTATTTGAGACTGAACTTTTGCTAAGAAGGAATTCTCTATAGGTGAATAGCATGCCAAAGTTC
Organism: Sequoia sempervirens; assembly: GCA_007258455.2. Classification (NCBI taxonomy): domain Eukaryota; kingdom Viridiplantae; phylum Streptophyta; class Pinopsida; order Cupressales; family Cupressaceae; genus Sequoia; species Sequoia sempervirens. Next base: position 16,032 of record VDFB02266439.1, read on the forward strand.
CAACAATCTCCCACATGATATATATATATAAACTGAGTATACATAAAAGATAAACCCATTGCATCCTTGCACCAACAAAACTTTTCAATGTTCACTAGCTTGTGAATCTTCTATTGTCAAAATCTCCATTCTAATCCAAATCCACAAATACACTTCAACAATAACATGTAGAAACTAACAATTACAAAAAAGCACTCTACACAAGATGTTGTAACCATACTACAACCAAACTTGTTATAGTTTCTACCTTGGATTTAGGAGGAACCTACACACCTCTAGACTAAACCATAGTCTAATTCATGTTACACATTTCTACACAACACTGTAAATTCAAATTCACACTATATTACTACAATGATCCAAGTTGTGTCACTTCATATATCACATAACATCTTGTTGTTTGAGATTGAACTTCTACTAACAAGGCATTCTTTGTAGATGAATAGCACAACAAATTTCTAGCACAAATGAGAGTAAAATAAGATTTGAAGAAGATATATGAGCTATAAGAAAGGGTGCTTTAGGAGGAAACACAAACATTGAAAAAGGCTAACAAAAAATGTAGGAGTTGGGGAGGATAGAAACACAAGATGGAAATAGAAGAAACAAAAAATGGAGATAAGAGGCATCAAAGAATTAGAACACAAAAACATGTTAGAAAGAAGATGAGAAAAATGGAAAAGTAGGAAAGGGAAAAATTTAAAATAGAAGGATAAACTAAAAAAATAGGTTATACAGAAAGAAAATTGAAATGATGTGTGGCTAAGGAAAAATAAATAATACCATGAACTCAAGTGGCTCCTTTTGGGTGAGCCTTCAAGAAGTGCACCCTTTAGAACTAGAGTGGATCCATTTGAGAAAGATTTTTTTCTACCATACCATGAATCTATGGGTAAGGTGAATAAGGAATCGTGGGTAATTGGGTGACCCTAGACTTAACATAATATCTAGTAGCTTTTTAGGTGGAAACTAGAGCTAAAAATTGGTCCATTCTAGAGGCAACAAGTAGCATCATGCTTCGCCATTGGACAAATCTCTATTTTGCATCACTCTAGATAGTAGGGACACAATGTGAGGAAGTTGATTGAATGCCCTTCCCTAGTTATTTAATTCCTAGTAGTAGAGGAACGACTCTCTTTATGAGTGAATAAAAGTCTTGAATTCTCGATCTCCAAAGAAAGCTTACCTTCATGGCCTTTACATTTTTTTCTTTCTTTAGAAGAGAGATTGCCTTCACAGTCTTGGTTCATCATCAATGCAAGATAGAACAAAAACACAACGAAAATATAATGGAATATACCTAGTTGATGCCTTGTGGATCTCCTCACAAGTGGTGAACTATTTGTTCATTTATAGATGCATCTTGTTGCTTTTGTTTGTTCTCAAAATGCATCTTGTTTCTATCTAATCGATTTGAGCATCCATCTTTTGAAAATATCTCTAAGTTCTTTGAAAATAATATCTAGAATAACAGCTTTCAAAGCTAAAGGATTCCAAAGCTTATACTCTTTTATATTTTCACCATATCTATGGAAATACATTTCTCAGCTTAATGATCTAAATTATCATTTTTCTTTAGGCACATGAACAAATGCCTAACAATCAAACACCCTAATATGTGAAATATTACGCTTTTACCTATCCACATTTAAATGGTGTTTTATCCTCCATGGTAGAAGTAGGAGACTTGTTTATTTAGATAACAAACAATACTCATAGCTTTAGCCCAATGATTTTGTTCGAGCTTTGCACTACTTTCAACTCTATCCATTAAGGTTCTCTTCATTTCTCAATTACCCCAGTTTGTTGTGATATAGGGTGCAGTTTTCTATTTAACAATGCTAATGTGTTTACATAATTATTGAAATTCCTTAGAGCTATAATCTCCTCCATTATTTGACCTTAAAATTTTTATTTTCTTATTTATATATATATTTTTTATAAGTGCTTTAAATTCCTTAAATTTGTACAAAACCTTGGATTTGTGCCAAAGAAAATAAACCCATTTTTATAAAGTAATCATCAATGGTAGAGATATAGTACCTCAATTTTTTAATAGAAGAGACAACTATAGGACCTAATGCATCATATGAATCACTTCTAAATCTTACTTGCACAATACTTCTAGAAAAACTTAATCCTATTATGTTTACCAAAGAGACGATGCCCATGAAACATAATATCCACAAATTCATTTGAAAGACTAATCACCATATCTTTACTCATGAAGGTTTTCAAATATTGTTCACCCATGCGATCCATTCTATGGTTCCACAACATACCTAATTCAATAGGTTTAGTTACATTGGCTAAATTATATAGAACAACTGCTTCAAGCTTAAAGATAGTACCATGTTGAATCTTTTTGGACAACACCAATTTTTCTCTTGCTGATTTGTAATGATTCTCATTAAATGTGACATGCATACTAATGCCATTCATTTTAGAAACATAAATTAAATTCCTTACTAGACCTAGAATACAAAACACATACGAGAGGATAATTTTACCTTTCCTTGGCTGAGCGAGTTTTTATCATTAAGGAAAACTTGTCCTCCATCACACTCCTTGTACTTGGAGTACCACTTCCTAGGAGAAGTCATATGAAACAATCCACCCAAGTCAATTAGCCAAGAATCATCACCAATAATGTTAGATGAAAAAAAATCTCTTATTTCATCATTGTGTGAGTATTTGTCAAAGGAATTGTTAATATTTTGTTTGTTCTATATTTAGACTCCTTTATGTGACATGTCTTTGCCACAATTCCAAAATTTTACTTTGGACTTTCTATGAGTTTAAGACTTGCTCTTAGACTCCCTTTATCTCTTACCCTCTTTTTTCTCCTCCATCCTTTGACTGACCCTTGACAAATAAGGCATATTTAGGGGAATCATTTGTGGTTTTTCTCTTGATCTCTTCACTAAGAAAAACTTCTTCAATATCTTCAAGTTTAGTTGTTACGTAAAGAATAAAGGAAAATGCCACACTTAACATCTTCTTCTAAGTTTATGGTAGTTGGCATTAGTTGACTCAAGATTTGATTGAATGCATTGAGATGATCATTTATAGAGTCCCCTTCTTTCATTTTCAATGAATACAAATTCCTTTTCATAAACAATTTATTCACTAGACTCTTGGACTAATACAAGGTTCCAATCTTTTTTCACAACAAATATTGATTTTTTTCTTTTAATATACTTATCAAACCATAATCTAAATGACAAACGGATAATACTTATTGCTTCTTATCTAGTTTAATCCAAATTTTGTTTGACATACTAGAAGGCTTTGTTGAAGAAGAGACCATAATCCATTGATCCTTTGACAACAAGACTTTCATCTATCAATATAATATTTCAAAGTATTAACCATAATTCTATATCAAGGATGCCTAAATTTTTCTAGGATCTACAAAAGCTCTCATTACAATCATAAACACAAACAACAAGAGACGACACCCCCTTTCTTCTAAAAAACCCCCAACCTATGGATTTGATACCAAATCCCAATATTTTTAGTCAATGGTTGCAACAAATCTTTATATTATGTGATTAAATTAGAGATGAAGTTTACTATATCAAATCACTTAGCAATAAAATTGAGGAATAATAAAGATTCAAACAACATTTACAAAAAACATTAGATTATATTTAGCTTGGGAAACCATCTTGAGAAAAAACCTAACTCCAAAAGAGAGCCAACAATTATATTGATTTATAAAACAAAGAATCTAAATATGAAACCATTATCCATTATGTCATTATCCTCAATTTGTAGAAATCTAGTGTACAACCTCTACACATAATCCCATCTAAGGTTATACATTCATCATCATTCACTCATCAACCCTTTCCTCATGTCTCAACTAAGATGTAAACAGAGTCATTTCATGGAATACCAATTGACTCCACATTGTAACCATGTTTTTAATATTGAATATCACACAATTGAACAAGGACCTTGTGATGTGATTTCTACCATGTTACTCCCATGAGGTGTTCCCAATTAATAAATGAATTTTAATTTAGAAAATGCTGCAATTGACCTATGTCATTAGTCATTGACATACATCCACAATGTAGAGAAGAATGCAATACAAGAGCATCTCAACAATGTTGTGGTACTATCCATATCAATTTTATGGCTCGTGGTCACAAAGGTTACTATCTCATGATCTAGAGAACCTTCTAGATCATCAATTCATCTTCCATAGATGTTGCATACACTTCAACAATATCATGTAGATACTCTAGCAATAACACAAATCACTCACACAAGATGTTGTAACCATACTACAACAAAACTTGTTATAGTTTCTAACTTGGATTTAGGAGGAACCAACACACCTATAGACCAAACCATAGTCTAATTCACATTGCCCCTTACCATGCAACACTATAAATTCAAATTCACACTATATTACTATAATGATCCAAGTTGCACCACTTTATATATCACATACCATTATGTTGCTTGAGATTGAACTTATACTAACAAGGTGCTCTTTGTGGATGAATAACACAACAAATTTCCAACATAAATGAGAGTAAAAGAAGAATTGAAGAAGAAACATGAGCTATAAGAAATGGTACTTTGGGAGAACAACAAACACCAAAAAGGCTGACAAGAAAAGAAACAAAAGAATGCAAGAGTTGGAGAGGATAGAAACACAAGATGGAAAGAGAAAAGGAGACAAAAAATGGAGATAAGAGGCATTAAAGAAATAGAGCACCAAAGCATGTCATAAAGAAGAGGGAAAAAATGGAAAGTAAGAAATGAAAACAATTAAAAGAGGAGAAACTACAAAAAGAGGTTATAGAGAGAAAATTGGAATCGTGTATAGCTAAGGAGAAAACAAATAATACCATGAACTATTGTTGGTCCTTTTGGGTGAGCCTTCAAGAAGTGCACCCTCTAGAACTAAAGTGGGTCCATTTGAGAAATATATTTTTCTACCATACCATGAATCTATGGGTAAGGTGGATAGGGAATTGTGGGTAAATGGACAACCCCAAACTCAACATAATATCCTATAGCTTTTTAGTTGGTAACTAGAGCTAAAAATTGGTCCATTCTAGAGGCAACAAGGAGCATCATGTTTTGACACATGTCCATTTTGCATCCCTATAGATAGTAGGGACACGACGCAAGGAATCAGATCGAACACCCTTCCTTGGTCATTCAATTCCTAATAGTAGAGGAACTACTCTACTATGAGTGAGTAAAAAGTCTTAAATTCTATACCTCCAAAGAAATCTTACCTTCATGGCCTTCTAAGAATTTCTTTCTTTAGAAGAGATGTTACCTTCATAGATTTTGGTTCATCATCAATACAAGATAGAGCAAAAACACAACAAAACCTAATGGAATATACCTAGTTGATGCCTTGTGGATCTCCTCACAAGTGGTGGAGAACTATTTTGTTCATTTATAGATGCATCTTGTTGCTTTTGTTTGTTCTCAAAATGCATTTTGTTGCTATTTGATTCATTTGACCATTCATCTATGGAAAAAATCTCTAAGTTCATTGAAAATAATATCTAGAATAAAAAGTTTCAAAGCTAAAGGATTCCAAAGCTTATACTCTTTTACATTTTCACTGGATATCTATGAAAATACATTTCTTAGGTTAATGATCCAACTTAGATAATTTTTTCTTAGGAACACAAACAAATACCTCACAATGAAATACCCTAATATGTGAAATAATAGGTTTTTACCTATCCACATTTCAAATAGTGTTTTATCCTCCATAGTAGAAGTAGGAGACCTGTTTATTAGATAACAAACAATACTCATAGCTTTGACCCAATGCTTTTGTTTTATCTTTGCACTACTTTTAGCTCTAGATCCATTAAGTCTCTCTTCAATTTTTTAGTTACCCCATTTTGTTGTGATGTATATAGTGTGTAGTTTTCTATTTAACAATGCTAATGCGTTTACATAATTATTTAAATTCCTAAGAGAAATAATCTTTGCCATTGTTTGACCTTAAATTTTTTATTTTCTTATTTGCATAGTTTTTTACAAGTACTTTAAATTCCTTAAATTTACACAAAACCTTGGATTTGTGCCAAAGAAAATAAACCCCTTTTTCTAAAGTAATCATCAATGGAAGAGATATAGTACCTAGATTTTTTAATACAAGAGACATCTATAGGACCTAATACATATATGAATCACTTATAAATCTTGTTCAATACTTCTAGAAAAACTTAATCCTATTATATTTACCAAAGAGACAATAACCACAAAACATAATATCCACAAACTAATTTGAAAGACTCATCGCCATATCTTTACTCATGAAGGTTTTAAATATTTTCACCCACACAATCCATTTTATGGTGCCACAACATACCTAATTCAAAGTATTAACCATGATTTTAGAAAAAGGATGACTAAATTTTTATAGAATAAAAAAAATCTCTCATTACAATCATAAACACAAACAACACAAGAAGGCATCCCCTTTATTCTAACAAACCTCAACCTAGGTATTTGATATCGAATTCCAAAATTTTTGGTCAATGATTACAACAAATCTTATATAATGTGATTAAACTAGAGATCAAGTTTATTGTATCAAATCATTTAGCAATGAAATCAAGGAATAATAAAGATTCAAACAATATCCACAAAACACATGAAATTTTATTTAGCTTGGGAAACCCTCTTGAGAAAAATGTTAACACAAAAAGATAGCCAACCTTTATATTAATTTGTAAAACAAAGAATCTAAATATAAAACCATTATCCATTATGTCATTGTCCTCAATTTGTAGACATCTAGTGTACAATCTCTACACATAAGCCCATCTAAGGTTACACATTCATTATCATTCACTTATCAACCTTTTCTCATGTCTCATCTATGATGTAACTACAATCATTCATGGAATACCAATTGACTCCACATTGTAACCATGTTTGGAAAATTGACCATCACATAATTGAACAAGGACCTTGTTGTGATGTGATGTGATCTCTACCATGTTACTCGCACGAGGTGTTCTCTATTAATAGATGAATTACTTTATAAAGTGTTGCAATACAAGAGCATCTCAACAATGTTGTGGCACTACCCAAACCATTTTTATAGCTTTTGGTCACAAATGTATCTCTCTCATGATCTAGAGACCCTTTTAAATCATCAAATCATCGTCCATATGTGTTGCATACACTTCAACAATATCATGTAGACACTCTGACAATGACAATAACACAAATCACTCTACACAAGATGTTGTAACCATACTACAACAAAACTTGTTATAGTTTCTACCTTAGATTTAGGAGGTACCAACACACCTTTAGACCAAACAATAGTCTAATTCACATTGCAACTTACCACACAACACTATAAATTCAAATTCAAACTATATTACTAGAATGATCTAAGTTGCGTTGATTTATATATCACATACCATCTTGTTATTTGAGATTGAACTTATACTAACAAGGTACTCTTTGTAAATGAATAACACAACAAATTTATAGCATAAACAAGATTAAAAGAAGAATTGAAGAAGAAACATGAGCTATAAGAAAGGGTACTTTAGTAGGAACAACAAACCTTAAAAAGGCTAAAAAAAAGAAACAAAAAAAATGTAGGAGTTGGGAGAGGATAGAAAGATGAGATGGAAAGAGAAGAGAAGAAAAAAATGAAAATAAGAGGCATTAGAAAAATAGAGCACAAAATCATGTTAGAAAGAAGAGAGGAAAAATGGAGTAGGAAATGGAAAATTTAAAAGAGAAGGAGAAACTAAAAAAAGAGGTTATAGAGAAAGAAAATCAAAATGATGTTGGCTAAGGAGAAAACAAATAATACCAATAATATAGGAGGTAGAAAAATAATAGGATTATTTTTAGAAGAACAAAAACAAAAGGAAATTAAAGAACAAAAGAAAAAAGTTGAGGTAGAGTAAAAATACCAAATAGTCATTGTTGAAAAATCCAAATAAGAACAAATGAGAAATTTCAAGGAACAAATCATGATTGAAGAAGAAAAAATATATGTAAGGAGGAGGATGTCTTTGATAAAATCCTACTAGATCCTTGGAATAATGTGAACAAGGAGGTCATAGAGAAATCATGGAAGAAGGAAAAATCCTTAGATATGTGTCCTCATCATTTGTGACACCTACTACTTGCATATTTGACAGTAGCTCAACACTTGTCAAGTGAGTTCACAAGTGTTCCATCTTTGGAGGGTTAGTTAGTTGTTCAGTTCTACCTTTTTACCCCATCTACCTTGCCTACATTATGTAAGGTTCCTCTTTGTATTTACACACTCTTCATAATATATGATATATATTCTATTGTGTTCATTGTTTCACTTGTGGAAGGTTATCAATTCACCTTTCTAATCTTGGCATTCTCCAACATCTAGAACTTAAATCATGTTATAAGTTTAGTAAACTTTTCTACTTTAATATTGTATTCATTTCAATTGTTGATTTGGTAATTCACAATATCTTATTGATTTCTCTTGTAGCTATATCAAGTTGTATGGGGATGATGTAGCAAGATATGAGGATGATGTAATAAGGTGGAAAACAAGATGTTTCAATGATTGGAAAAATGAACTTTTGTCCCAAAATGCTTATTTATAATGAAAATTTACAAATTTGTAAATGCCTAATATTAACCGTTGATTAATTCTCAATTTTTTTGTTAGATTCATCTTTATTGTTACAAATTTCAAGTTTTAACACTATTCTTTGTGTATTATCCATTTTAAACTTGTATGTACTGATATCAAACAACAAGGCTAGCAAATCAACATCTATTTCAAAATCCTTGTAATATGCATTGTGTTTAATCATGTACTCAAGAACATTATGTTAAATAGGCGCATGACAACTGAGAGGGGAGGGGTGAATCAATTGTCACACAATTCAAACTTAAAACTTCAACACTTATTAATTCCACAACCACACTGTTATGTTATTAAGTAAGAGCATGAAACACAAATAACAAAAAGCAAATCAACACAATGAACACCAAATTTTTACGCGGAAAACCCAATGAGGGAAAAACCACGGTGAAGGTTAACTCACAATATAAAAGATTATAAAACAAAGGCTCATTGCCCAGAAGAGGACTCACTGTCCAAATACAAAGGCTCACTGCCTACAGAAAGGACTCATTGTCCAACATGGAGGCTCACTACCTACAGATACAAAAGAGAACAAAAGATCCACCACAACAATTAATGCACATTCACAAGATTGCAGAAACCTTCAGTTCACTGTCTTCAACACATTGAAAAACTGCTATCACAACTCACACACACACACACACTTCTAATCTTATGATTTGTGGCTTACTTTCATCACTTTGCATCACATTGTCATACAACTCTTCACACTTCGACTTGTTTTTATACCATCCTCAACCTTAGAAACTTTCTCCAAGGTCGGCCACAAATACCTCATTTCATAAATTCAAAATAGGTCGACAACTCAAAAATTCCCGCGGTGGAAAGGAATAAGAGTGGACCAATAAATGTTTAACCAAGATCGAAAAATAATGTCTCAGATCAATCACACGCTTCCTCAAATTAATTTTATTCTTCAAATAAACTGTAAACACTAGGTCGACCAAACCTAATGAAAACATAAATAATCATTGATGTACATGCTTCCCAACCAGAAGATAACACGCATACGCCACAACATGCTTCCTTAAGCACAAGAATACATCTTAGAATCTTCCAGATACATCCGCAACAAAACAACAGACTTCAACCACTAAACATCTTTCACCAGTTTATCCAGACTGTATAAACTTCACACTGAATTACTGAAACATGACTTCCAGATCACCAATCTTCAAACCTCTTTGCCAGAGCACATAAAAGACCTTCACAAGATATATTCTAGATCCACAAGATCTGAAATGAAACAGAGAAAAAATGCAGAGCAACAATATTTTTCCCAGTCCACAAAATACCAACTCTACTAGAACAATTCAGATACTGGTGAACATAACTTTCACATACCATCACACCAGAAGCTAAAACTCAGGAGATATCACCACTAAATCACCATTATCAAACCTTTAGGTTCGCACAAGCATAGGATCAACACAGGAGAAATGCAGAGCACATACTGAAGCACATTCTGAACACTTTCAACATTCTGTTTTCTCTTCTTTATTTAATTTTCTTAAAAGCACTTGGAAACTTATCAAACTATCACATTTGCAACACTATAAAGATAGCTCCATGTTCTCACAACATTTCAACAGTATCTCATCCATACATGTACAATTTGCAACATACTGAACTGTGTTGACATCAATGACAACATTAATGACAACACCACCAAACTTGCTCATACCTGCAACACATTCATGATACACAATTTACTTACATAACAATTATAATCAAGCATCCATAATTAGACTGTTATTGTCTTTAAAATTGTCATACCAAATATTTGAAATTGAATTTCCCCTTTTCACTCATTATATAGATATTTTTTACTATTCAACTTTATACTCTATATGCATAAATTAGTACTTAAAACCTTATATTGAAAATAAAAACTTTCAATATTTTATATACTAACTTCATATTCATAATTATATTATTACATCTTTACTCATAACCATGCACTTAATATTCTACTCACTATTTATTTTGTGAAAAATACTTTTGAATTTCTTCTTCTGAAAATTAGATTTTAAAAATAAACTAATAGTTATTTCTATAACTCTCATAGTAGATATTCATATTATAATTTTTTTCCTTCTAATTGTTGGGCACAACAGAATGCAACTGCTAGTTATATTCTAGGTAATTAGATATTTGAGTGAATCAGATAAATTGTGAGATGAGAAAGTCTTATCCCATCATTTCCTAAGGGCGAAGCCGCAAGATCCAATTCCAGTTCAAAATTTTCGAACTAGTAGAATTTGGGGCAATTTATTATTTTTTCGTCTACTTAGAATCCACAAACTAGGGTTACCAGGGCCGTTGGTTGCTAATCAGTTCTGTGCATTGCCATCATATCTACCAGGGCTCCGTTTCAGCTACTGTCAAATTAGGGATGGTGTAAATTCTAGCTGATGTTTGGTGTTTTCCAGATTCGTTGGGTGTGAATACTGGGTGAGATTTCTGAAATATAGTTGCATTTCAGAGTAGGGGTATCTAAGCGAAAATAAAATTTGTATGCCGTGCAATCACCGACAGGGTTGTGTTTCAAGAAGCATCCAAAGAAAAAAACCAGTCAAATTTGTACTCATATAGAAGCAGCATTTGTCAGCATGCCATGTGCTCGATTTCCTACAAGTGTGTCTGTTAAGATGCAGTTCCTAAGCTGACTTTATTCCCACCATTGCCACATTTTTATTGGAGGAGGTTTGTTTCTATTGTGGATATTCGAGCGTCAAAACAAACTTTTTTTTTCTATCCTGTTGTTTTCTTGTTTGTTTGTTTCAATCATTATGTTTGGGAGACGAGAAGTCACTTTTCTGGCATTGAATGGTGCTGAAACTTATGAAAATGTCAGAAACTTATATATTCAGAAATAGTTTATTTCAGTTATAGGGAAACCTTCTAAGATGAGAATTGGAAAACTCAGAATTTCCAGATGTTATTTGAAGAAAAAATTTCCCCTGTGCGAATAATACATTTTGCTTTTTTTTAAGGAAATTCACTCTGATATTGTGCAATAAATCCACAGCTATAACCCCAGTGATGTGAATTTCATGACAATTTTCTGTGGCCTCCTTAACATTGCAAGTTGCATTTTTTTTGGTTAAGGGTAAATGGCAATATCACCAGGCCCAGACTGGTTGTAGGGATGAACAGGCCCTGGGGAGGGAGGTGTTATTTCACGTGCATGTCTGCTGGGTTTTAATTGCCATAATGTGATGTGGGGATTTGAATTTGAATCACCCTCTTTTAACATTGCACAACAATCCCTAGACAAAATTTCAAGTTGGTGTTACACCATACACTATGGTATTATTTTTTGCAACTTTATTAACATTTGGTAATGATTATATTGGAATGTAGATGAGAGTCTGTACTCCTTTCTTGAAAGGTTATGTTAGGAAAGTAAATCCTTCTAACTTTATTCTTGTCATTTGTATTATATGTGGTTAAGTATCAATGTTTATGATAGCGTCGAATTGCAGCTTGAGTTTTGTCATTTAGAGGCATTTATCCAGGCAATCATTGCAGAGTGCGTTGGTTCTGCCTACCATTTGTGTTTTGTAACAATTTAAGTACAATCCATCATTTTACTTCATTTCTGAACTATAAAGAAGAAAATTGAATTTCTCAGTTGGATATTGCAACAAATCAGGATAGATGCGAGATTGCTATCACTATGCCCTATTTCCTACTTATCAATCCTGTCTGGTCTCAAAGTCATTGTGAACACATGTAAAATGTTATGTATAACCTTGTTATCTTCAATTTCCAATTTATTTGATAAATTATTCACCAATAGGAGTTAAAAGAACATGCAAGGTATAATGTATAATTCAAGCTTACTGCTGCACAACTCTTTTTTTCCATCATTTGTGGAGAATAGCTTACTTTATTATGTTTTCCAAATTGAAAAACTATATGATTTGAAAAGGTCATTAAATCACAAGCCAGCAGCCAAGATGAAAATAAGGCTTTAGCATGCCAGTGATACACGTTCTAACATAACTGCATAATATCAGAACACACAGATCAGAATCAGAAAAGCCTGAGAAACTGAATACCATCAAAACCCATTATCACTCTATATTATGCTCCATATTGAGATGGAGAACTTGCAAATTAAGTTGAACATTCGGATGGATGGGAAGGACTGGGGGCACTTTGAAGAACTGAAGTGTAAGTGGAAGACAAATCTCCTCTTATTCTGAAGCTCAAAGGTTTAACTCAACATACACCTTGGGCAAAATGCATGTCCATTTTGTCACTAACTTGTAGCTGCAAGTATCAAAATTTAGAAAGCATTTGACCAGCAAGCGAGATTGGTTTTTAAAGTTCAATGCTGACAATGTTACAATCCATCTTGGAGATGATTGTTCTCCATGGATCAAAGGTAAACATATTGTCCTGAAACTTTATGGTATTCCTTTTGTGCTTTGAGATGAAGATTATTTTTACTTTCAGTCAGCCAGATGGTTGGCAAGAGTTTGAAAGTTCAGTTCGATGTGAAAGTTGCTGAAAACATTATTTTGTAAAAGATAAGACCGAAAGGTACAAGATTGTGGCGCAGGGTTAGAAAAAGGGGAAATGTTCATCTTCATTGACTTGCCTACCCTTGCCCACCCAACTCTTGTTTCTTCTTGTCAATGAGGAGTAGTATTCATTTTTGCACTGCCAGTTTGGTCATTTGAATATTGCTTACCCATTGGCAATGAGTAAGCAAAACACACCTTATGGTTTACTTGCCATCAAGGAGATTGATAAGATTTTCTCAGTCATTGAAAATTGACTTAGATTGAATTGGAAATTTGAATTAGGCTAAAGTACTTCCTGGTTTAGTCTACAATAATTTCTGTAGACTCATGAGATTCTCTTTAGCCTGTTGAACTGTTTTTGTTGTTTAATAGCTGAAAGTTGTGGGTCTTCTTCTTGATGGCTAAATATGAGGCATATTAGCACTTCAAGAATTTCAAGGCCGTCGTGGAGAATGAGATTGGGCATTGCATTGAAATAATCCTCATGAAATTGCTGGGGAGTGTGGGGCTGCCTCTCAAAATGTTTTTTGCAGTTTCACTCAAAAGGTAGTATCAAATGACTATTGATACTTACAATCCACAATAAAATGTTGTCACAGAAAGGTAGAATAGATCTATAAACATGTTTATAGAGTGAACATTGAGTGACATAAAATGGACAAGCAATAGTGGGCTGGAGCAATGAATACAACTTTTCTTTTGTTTAGTTGAGCATTAACCAAAGCTTTGGATGGTTTAAGCCCCGAAGAAGCTTGGCCTCCTTAGCAAGGCATTGTGAAGAACTTGAGAATCTTTATGAGCACTGCATATGTTCATATTCTAAAACTGAAGCAGAAGACATGAGGTGTATCTTTCTTGGGTAATAAAGTAAATTTGAAGTCTATTGGCTGATTGATTCTACAACCCACATGAACCATGGTCATTCAATGAATGTCTAAAGCTAAATTAATATTAGACCAATTTTAATCCAAAGAAGTAAATGAAGGAAGATGAAGTTGCGAGAATAGATTAAAGAAACCATCATTGTCAAGTACGGCTAAGAAATTGCTTAAGCAATATTTCTACCATGAGTAATCAAAAGAGTAGTGATGACTCAGGCAAAGTTGCAAGAAGACAAACCATCACAAGAAACTGCCTAATTGATATTTACTACCATGGAGAATAACAAGGAGTATTACACTTGAAGAGGTGAACTTGGTAGTGACGAGTAGGATTGTAATGTCCCCTTCCAATTGACATCTCTCAGTTCATTGATTAGCCTATTATGTGACCCTCGTAGGCTGATAGGGTGGTTAGAGGGTCTGGTTGAGGCTTGGCTTAGCTCCAGTTGCAGGATTTTTCAGTTTGGCTTTCGTTCGGGGTCGTTCAGACATCATTTGCCTGACTTGCTATTTTTAGTAAGTTAGGTCATTCAGCGGAGCACCCCTGCTATTTTTAGCAGTATGGTTTGGTCATGGGAAAAATCAATCACTTATTCTCCAGCTTCAGACGGTTCGTTAATTGGACGTAAATTGAGAAAGATATTAATATTTTAATTGTCAAATTAAATATTAATTATTGAAGCTTATATTATAAAGTTATAATATTATTTAAATATTATAACTTAAGTGATTTTCTCAAGGGGTCGACCAACATTGAAGGGGGCCACTTTTCAATTATATTTTATAATTAAAAGTGCGTTCGAAACTATTGAAAAATTAAAAGAAAAGTTCGAACTTAATTTAAATGATGCCTTTTTGAGAAAAGTCGACTTTTTGAGGGATATAAGGGTTTTCATTGAAAAGAGAGCTCATTATGTTGAAAATCGAATTTTTGCTAAGACCTTCTTCTGAGAACAGAGCCAAGGGTTCCAGTTTTCACCGTGCATTGGAGAACGAGCCATCTTCAGTGTCTGCAATTCAGAGGCTGTGAAATACCAGCTGATTTATTGCTTGTCAGAGAGATAACTTCATCCAGAGGTTGTCACAGAGCGTCACAGTTGATTCATCTTCATGGTTTTTAGTTTGGAAATCATTCGGGAAGGGTTCTTCAGTATTGGCGTCCATTTTCCAAGTCCCAGATATATTTCTCAAGATCCGTACAGATCTGTTACTGCTGTTGCTGAGCCGTACCAGGCTGCTGCTGGGCCGTACTTCCTTGTACCAGGCTGTACTTTTCACATTGGGAAAAGTGCTTCACCTTTGGGCACTCTGTCTTCACCAACAGGGGCGTATTTTCATTTGGATTCATTTTGGATCATTTGGCGGAGGGAGAAAGTGGATTTCTATTACAGCCGTACCATTTCATGAGGATCATCAGGCTGCTGCAATACCAGGTTTTCATCAATAAAAGTGTTGCTTTTTCATTTGCGTGTTATCAGATCTTTTATGTAATCACTCTAGAAGATCAATAAACAGTTTGGCATTGTTAGATTCAATAGTTTCCATCATTCTTGGCATTGTAATATTTATTTTACATTTTAAAAGCAATTTCTTTTCAAAATCGCATTTTTCAATTGTTCATGCAAAAACACCAAAAAAAACCAAAAACGCTCAAAAACAAGCAAAAACAGACAGATTCAGAGTTTAGTGAGAACAGGGGTTTCTACAACGATGGTTTGTTTTTCAAAACCCTACTTTGTCACATAAGCAATGAATTTGAAAGGATGAATTGGTGCAACTTAGTTAGAATGTGTTTTTCCATCAGGGAAGAAACCCATAGGCACCAAATGGGTATCTTAAACAGAGTATAAAGCAAATGGCACATGCGACAAATACAAGGTTTGATTTGTTGATGAAATTTATGCACAAAAAGAAGGCATTGACTATGAGGAGACCTTTGCATCAAAGGTGAAAATCAAACTTATGTTCTCCCTTGCAGCATAGTTTGGATGGAAGATCCATTAGATGCATGTGAAGAGGGCTATCCTGAATGAACAACTCTTGGAGGAAGAGTATATGCATCAACTACAAGAATTTTTAGTTTAAGGTAGAGAGTGCCAAGTGTGTAGATTGATCAAAGCCTTCTATGGGTTGAAGTAAACACTTTTTTTATTTCCAAATTGTTGATTGACTACACAAATGAATTTATATGATTCTTGTATATAGCAATCAACATTTCTAGAAGAATAACAATGATTTTGTGATAATTGGGAGAAATGGAGAGTTGGTTTTAGAGGTGAAGTAGGATTTTGAAGAAGTTCTTGAAGATGATAAATCTTGGGCTATTGCACTATTACCTTGACTTGAAAGTTTTGTTTCATAGACAAATGTGCCACAGAGCTGCCTGGGAAATTAAGGATAACAGTGTGCCAACTAATAGCAATGCCAGTGGAAGCAAGTTTGAAGTATTCCATGGATGTTGAGTCAAAGAAGATAAATGAAATTCTTTGTAGGCAATTGTTTTGTCATCTCATATATCTCTCATACACCACATCGGATTTGGGAATATTGTCAAGTTGTCAACTATCTCTTTGTGATGATAGGTGACTTCAACCCAAGAGCGACAAACATATAGGCATTATTCTGAGAAATGGAGTTGGCATAGAAAGCAATCCATTGTGATTAAAGGAAGAGGAAGTCCACTAATAGGCAAGGATATTGTTGGATGGGAAAGTGACCGTTGCATACCATGGGAAGGATCATATGAATTCGAATGAGTGCGTGGCAGACTTCAAAGAATTTTACATGTAAAACATACAATGGCTAGAGTGTGGTCAACCATGGTTGGAAAACTCAATGAGTACATGTTGAGTCAACGACTACTCGCCACATTTTAAGCTTGCCGAGTAACTCATTGCTCATGAGTTAACTTGCCAATCCAACTCATTGAGTTTGACAAAAATACTTGACTCAGATGCATAAAAAATGCAAAATACGAAAAAATTGAAGAAAGAAAGCAGAGAAAATAGTACAAAATTTCACGATTTTTCCCTATAAATGCATGAATGCCCCTCACACTTCCTCACATAGCAATTGGAGAGCAAATAATTTTAACAAAATGGTCAAATACCTAATTTCTCCCTCAATTGATAAAATTGTGAAAATGGTGTGCAGGATGAAGTTTTGTGTGGTTTCAAAGTTGTCCCCGAGGGGCACTGCCTCTCAACCCTATTGGTGGCGCTGCCCCCAAACCCTCACACCCAACTGGGGATGTTTCCCCCAAACCCTCACCAAACTCATTTATATTTTGCATTAAAAATATTATTATTTTTTTCAAAAAATAAAGTGTTTTTTAAGGTGTCGAGTTTTGTTGGGTTTTTGCCGAGTTTTTGTTAAGTACTTTGAGTCAATTTTTTTTGGTTTGCGAACTATGTGGTCAACTATCTCATTTGCTCACAAAAATTCATACCAAGACTTAGGGAAATGGAAGTTTGATGTTCTCTAATAGAAATGAAGTCTGATTAGAACCCATTTGGCATAAAGATCTGCATGTTAGGAAATATTCAGCACCAGAAATAGCAGGTTTGATAACCAAGAGAAGCCAACAATGCAAGAAATATCTTAATGACTCATGAAAATTGTAAAATCCTCAAAGCAGCCTTGGAAAATCACTTTCAAGTTGCAAAGAAAGTTTATAAATGTAGTATGACTAGATTTCATATGTGTTGGAAATGATAATAAAATTAACTATTAAAACGAAAAGCAAATAAAGAGAGAATTTTGAAAGATAGAACCAAATTAAGTTTTATCTTCTTGACAAATAACTTGCACATGCAAAGGAAAGAGAAAAATGTTTTTGGTTTGGCTATTTAGGGGCTTGCCTTAGTCAAACCCTTGTTTTGGTATTTCTACCTCCACGACAGCTAGGATCTTTGAAAAAGATCTGGAGAAATGCAAATATGATAACTCAAAAATAATGCAATAGCTTGAGATATAAATGATTTAATGACAATTTGCTAACACCTGATATTTCCAAATGCTAGCATAAAATGAGAGATAAAAGAAAGGGAACAACAAAATAGAACAAAATCACTTGGAAGCTTTGAAGAAAACCTCCAAGAGAAAATATGTTGCATCAAGATTGTTGTTCTGCATAGTTCTATGAAGATGGTGATCAAATGGCTTCAAGAAAGTGTCATTGCAAAGTGAGAAAATCTTGTTGTGTAACCAACATGGAAGAACTTCAAAAGTTGTGAGAGTCGAACGCGTGAGGAGAATGAGAAAAAATCAACCTTATTTTTTTCAAAATAGCAAGTCATGTTGATTTGTTCAACGTGACTGCATTTAGGAGCATTACATTTGAAAAATTCGTGGGAAGTTAATGCTCCAACGACCACTAGAATCATGAATTTTCGTAGGATGCCTGTGTGGAGCGCTCCAGGATAGAAAATTCCAAACTTAGAGAATTGGGAACATAATAAAATTGTCAGGAATGGAGAATTCAAGTGCTAGCATTTTGAAATTAAACATTTTATATTAGAGCACTAAAGAGAGGACATTGTGCAGTGTGAAATTGCAAGGGTATGCGATTTACGACACTACAACTATAATAGCATATCGTTAGGCCCTTGCAATTATTATAAATGTGGGATTGCACAACCCAACATTTTGTTAATTTTAAGTAATGAGAGCTTCCATGTGTAGTATCATATAGGTATTGTTAATCTTTAAGTCATCATCTTGTTGACTATTTTCTATGAGTAATTGTTTGTTAGTTTTTGGTTGTTGTCATGGTGTGGGTCAATCATCCAACTTTGTTGTCTCTACCAACTTTAATATTTGTATAAGTTCACCTCATGGTAATGCAATAGGCATTGCATTTTGTTACTTTTATATTTGGCCTTGGCCAATTTTAAACTTTTTGTGTCAAGTTGGCAAGTGTCACCATGTGTTAAGTTCCTTTGTTATGATAAGTTGTTTGAGTTAGTTGTTCTTGGTTGCAAATGTTCTTAATCACCCTCAAATACCAAATTGCTTGCCAATGAAGCCATCACTTTGCATGTTTTTTGCACCAAGTTATCGTAATTGCCCATCTTGAAAAATGTTGCACTTGATGAAGTTCGTGTGAGCATGTTACATTCAACTTAGAAGAAGATTGTGCACCAATTTTAAATGTTCTAAGGAGAATCATCTATCACTTCGATCAAAACCTTGGAAGCAGTTGCATAGTTTAACTTGGATTGACCAAAACAATTAAATTGGGAGATCTGTTTGAGTTGGAACAAATTTGTTTTATTGGGACATTTAAGACTCTGTTGAAGACAATGTGGCGAATTTTCAGGGCAAAATTTCTCTTTGTTTGGAAGATATTAAATTAATAGTATTTGTCCAACAGGTTATGGAAAAAATTAAAACAGGAGTCTTGAAAAGGTTGGAACAAATTTGTTTTATAGGGACATTTAAGAATACGTTGAACAAAATGTGGCCAATTTTCAAGGAAAAAATACTTTTCTAGTCAAAAGTTATGGAATTATCCTCTTTTAGACTATGTTTATGGATTCATTTCAATTTTTTTAAAAAGTTCACACAAATATATTGGTTATCCGCACAGTTCATGAGCTTCTCCAAGCCTGATAGATACATAGAATAGTTTTCACGAAGCGAAGTCAGACATTTTCAAATAATCGAACTCATCAAGGAGTTCAATGGTTTAAGAAATTGCTGAAATGGCTGAAATACACAATTTGTCTCAGCTTTTGTGTTTGCTTGATCATATTAGAGAGTTCACAGGTTCAAGAACCCACCAAACCCCCAACACTATTCTTAATCAACACTTTTACAAGTTCAAAAACCTATAAAAAGCCCAAAACACACTTTTTTGGGAGCTTTTTTGGTTCTTTGAACCCCCAAATCTCTGAAATGCATCTTTTTGAGCATTTTCTAGAAGTTTTGAACTTTTCAGGGAGTTAAATGGTTCAAGAACTCCCCAAACCCCCTGACACACAAAGAGATTTGTTGGAAAATCATTGCAACTTTGTACCCCTTTTAGTATTCTCCTTTCACACTTGCAGGGAAATGGAAGCTTTAAAGCAACATATATAGGTTGCAAACTAGTTAACATAATGCCTCAAAAAACTGCAGTCTCAGGTCACCATGGTTAAAGGATATGCATGCAATGGATTTGTTGAATAGGCATTAAGAACTTTCAAGCAAAATGCCATCGATAAGGGTAAAGTCAAATTCCACAACCTTCACCAGCATCCTCATGGAGCTTTGAAATAGCATTTGGGCAAATCATCAAGGCACAATGGAAATGAGGATCCTTGGAAGCAATTATAGTTAGAAATGCTGTAGTTGCGTGTATACAAAATATGGAAGCATAGACAAGGCATGTGAAGTGTTTGACTAAATGCCTCAAAATAGCGTGGTATGATAACAATGATTGCAGGATATATACAAGTTGGATTTGTTGAGAAGACTTTAAAAACCTTCGACTAAATGCACTTGACAGGCTTAAAGCGTAGCTCACTGCTGGTAGCCTGTCCCAGCATCATCCTAGTCTGTGTGAAAATATTACAGCAATAAGAAGGCAGGTTGTGAAAGTATAGACTCAGCTGCAGTTTGTTAAATGCCTCATCAAGATGCCATTTCATGGAATGTGATGATTATAGGATATGCATAACATGGTCATGGTATTAAATTATCAATGGACATAATATGCTTGAACAAATGCAAAGGGTAGGCACTCAGCCTAATGATGCCACTAGACAGTAGATAGGTAATGCAACAGTCCATGGAAAGTTTGCTAGTGTATTTGTAAAGATAATCTTGCTAATACGTGCACTCACAGTCTTGATTTGGGAGTCCATGCATTCGTTGTACCTGTCAAAGACATGGAATCTCACAAACTTCTTCCTAAGGTTGAAATCCAAGATTGTAGATACAAGATTGGCCTAAATAGAATAGGCAGTGGAGTGTTGAGGTTTCAATCAGTATTCCATGAGAAAATAAAAAATTATAGAGAAAGATTAGATTTTTGTGCAGATTTTGCATAAAGATAACCTCACAGGTTATGATACATTGACAGGCCATTCCTTAGATAGAGGATTTTAAGAGAGACGACCTTAATAAATAAACTTTTAAAATTGGATGTTTTCATACAGCGGATATTGAAAGGCAATCACAAATGGCAAAGAGGAAACCTTTCAAATTGAGCCCATTCATGCATAGGGTGTGGACAGATCTTAAGTATGTTGGTAGAACTTGGAAATTAATTGAGGTCCACATGTGAGATTTATAGTCATGAATCAGTGATTTTACTTTATTATCTTAAGATTTACAATAAATTTGTGAAGGATCTCTTCTCACTTGGGCAACATACCTTCACTAAAGATCACTCAATATAGGCTTGTTCAACTAAAAAGGATTGCGCTACATATTCATAACGGGTTTAGCCTCATTTTTGATTGAAAATTCGATCTCAACCTTTTTTGAAGACTATACCAAGTACAAAAATCCCATTCTTTTATCTTCATGGTCTACTAAAGAAAGAGTATAACCTGGTGTACAGGAATCTAAGGGCAGAGGTAGGGAATGCCAGAAGAATAAAGTTGAACACAGAATGTATTGGCAATAGACAGCTAGTTTCTGAAAACATAACTATTCCAGGCATATCAATAGGATGCAACATAACACCTAGGAAAGTGATAGATTCAATAAACGCCACAAAGCAATCCAGTTATGTGTTGAAAGAGTTCTGAGTTGAAAGAATAAACTCTTCTCAAATATCAGCAGAAGTTATGCAGTCAAAAATGGTCCATTTTGAAGCAGATCTGGAATTAATGAAAGTGAGGAGACAATTCTATTCCCAGAAATCAATACTTACAGCTCACAAATGCAAGTTACTTTACATAATGTTTGGACATTTCGATACTTATCAATGTTTAGCAAGGACTTAGCATTTTATTATAAACTCAGTTTACTAATGTTTGAACTCATTTTTGTGTTTATGTGTTAAAACATATACACTTATTAAAAAGGCTTTGTAATATTATTTTAGAGGTTTTATAAGGTCTGAAAAATAAGTCAGTTATGAGTTAGTAACAAGGGGGAAAACTATAAATGCAGTCATTTCCAATGTAAAAAGGTTCGGTTCAGTTTTTCTGGAAGCAAGGGATTCTCACATTAGTGTATAAGCAAGCTAATGGGAGAGCCCTCCTTTTTGGATTGAATAAAGAATAATGGGCTGACTGTAGAGCCCTCCTTTTTGGATTGAATAAAGAATAATGGGCCATCCGTAGAGCTAGTATACTGTTTCTTTATGTTATAGATTGCTTGTGTGTCTAATTTCCATCCTTTCTCTATATATTTCCTGTTATGTGTGAAATTCGGATATTTTCTTTTATACAACTGGGAGAAAATTACAGGCAGTTTTCCAATCAGTGAGATGTGAAACTCCTAGTAAATGTATCTTTCATGTGTTAGATGGCATTTCTTTTGTTGAAAGTTGAAACTCTAGTTGTGTGTTTCATATTCAAATGTTCTTCCTTGGGAATTGGATCTTGGTATTGATTCCTTTTCCTTGTGTAATGTTTAGTTATCCTTTTATTTTAGTTTTAGTTAGTTTCCTTTCTTGCTTTTTGGTTAAAAGCATACTCTGAAAAACCCAAAATCATATCATACAAAGGAGCTGCCCCTCTTAAACGCAGAGGAAAGTTGTTAGTCCATAACAACTTTTCCAACTGTTGGAATATTTCTTGCTGCCTGTTGGGCAAGTCATATAAAAGATGTAGTGACAAATATGTTTACCAACACATTTCAAAGTCTTTTCTTCTATCTGCTGTGTAGTTGACAAATGATAAAGTAGTCCTGCACAATATAACACATTTCAGAAGCAGTATCAGTTAACCTCCCTTAGAAAAGTCGATAATGTTATGCAATTACTGTTGCACCTGCAAATTTTGGATTAATGAAATATTTGGTATTTTGATCCTTGCTTTGAATCAAGAGTTCTTTCTGTAGATTGTTGTGACTTTGTCTAATCAATTGATTCCTTCATTAAGCTTGAGTGGAGTTTTATTCTATTATTAATAATTGTTAATCATCCTTACACTTTCTGTGTTTAATTGAACTGTCATTTTTTGGTGAAGCATATTTAGAAAACACTACTCATTCCATTTTCTTGACTTATTCTTGAGAAGTTTTAGCTTTTAGACAAACTGGTAGATATTTTTATAGCTCGAATTAGCATCTCTTTCCCTCTACCACTGCTCACCAAGCCTAGATATGTCTAGACTCTATATTAGTCAATCAGATATTCTAACAGTTACGAATGATCTAAGACTCTGTCAGTCAATCGGATGACCAAAAGTCAAATGCAAAACATCTATCTACATTTTCTGTTATGCAGTGAAGCATTCTCTGAATTACACTATGTAAGATTTCTAACCTTGAGTAGAATGTGATCTGGACTATTCTCAGATGTGCATAGTGTCTGTTTATGTCTTGGGTTATCTTCTAGTTTTCCAGGCTTCCTGGTTGCTACCAGTGTATCTAGTTTTTGGACTTGGTTAAGAAATCCATTCCTTTTTGCTAATTGGATTCACAAAATGAGATGGTATTGGAACTCTTTTTTCAAAATAAAACTTAATGTCGGTTGCTGTTATGAATGGGCTGTGGTGTAAAATAATGTTTGTCCATACCATGGTGAATGATTCTAGTTTTCTTGTAAGCCCTTTTCCATTCAGGTAAGAAACTGTGCATTTTTCACTATCACTGTACGTAAAATTTAAAATTCGTAATTCTGCTTTCAGGTGTACTTATCTTGATATGGCATTGAAGGGGATGCATGTTCAATCTTTGCCAAAGGAGATTCTGCGCCTAAGTTCAGAGATTTCAGCAACAGTTGATTTTGCTGCAGCATATAAATGTAGAAGTTTTAAATTTGGTCAAGGGATGCGTGTGCATTTCTTTCATGCCAGAACTGTATCTTTGTCCCCAAGTATCAAAAGAAAATGGTGTGCCTCCACTTGAATATTTTTCTCATCATTATCCTTCATTATTTTAGAAGAGGAGAACACAATCAAATCCTGAGGAAATGCACACACTGCAACACGTACCTTAGCATTTTATGATTAATCTTTTTATGGAACCATTCGTCTTTCTTGGGATCCTATGTTTCTGCCAAATTTCAGTTTCCAGTGATAAGAACTTTGATTGTTGCTGCAGGAAGCAAAACCATTTGGTCATAAAGTGTAGGGGAAGTAATGGAACTTCTGGTAGAAGTGAGAACCCACAAAATGAAACATCTGATAAAAATGGCAACCTGCAAAGTAATGGGCCTTCTAAACAGTCTGGGTTCGGAAGAACTCGTCTTGCCAGAATTGTTCAAGAGGTTCAGAATAAACTAATAGAAAACATCAAAGAGCTTCAAAAGAACTTTCCCATGAAAGTGTTTTGTCTACTTCTAGGATTTTACTGCTCGACTCTTTTTGCTACAAGTATAGGTCAAACAGGGGACTGGGATATTTTGTCTGCAGGTCTGGCAGTTGTTATAGTAGAAGGTATTGGTGCACTAATGTATCGGGCATATCCATTAATAGAGAAGCTACATTCTTTAGTGACACTGTTCAATTATTGGAAGGCTGGACTCTCGTTAGGTCTGTTTTTGGATGCATTCAAATATGAAATGGATGCAATTTCAGTGTTTTTTGATACACTTTCCCCTGAAATAGATCTGTTTTCTCTGCTTTGGTGGTGAGACTTATTTGCTGTTAACATGGTTTTGCACTTTTGCCTTGACATCTGTTTGTGGGATGGAAATGACCTGACAGAAATAAAAGCAATTTTCAAAGGCGTGTGGGAATAAATGCACTTAACTTGTGTCATCAATTTTTTTGCATACCCATACATGGGTTGAAGGTGCTTGTCCCTTTCTCAGGCACAGTCCCATAAAAAAGAAAAATATTTTTTTATGATTTTTGGAAACCCGTTTGTCATCTATGAGAGTACTCAAAAGCTGCTTTTCAATATGCTATATGCCTATAACACTTTTTTATTTGTCCAGAGATTTTATCTCATTGTAGTTTTAAATTTTCAATCCTGTTAACACAGGAGCAGCCAAATCATGAGAGCACTCAAAAGTTGCTTTTCAATATGCTATCTGCCTATAACAAGGTAGGAGAACCATGGATACCATAGAACATGGTTTGCATTTTCAGTTTTAGATTGAATATGAATGGATAAGTATTTTTGAGATGATTCACAAATTTTGCCATTAGTTTGCATGCAATAGTTTGAATGTCAGCTGTCAAATACGAGTGCCTCATGCTTGGGTTCTCCCATTTTCTCAGATATTATGTTTCCATTCATATTTGTGACCTCATTTGTCTTAAGGTTTGAAATTTTATTTTCTGTCTGGGTTTTGCTAATTTTCCTCTCAATTGTACAGCCTCCAATATATTTTGCATATTGGCTCATAATAAATGTACTCTACCATGCTTACTGGTAATTGTATGATTCTGCATCTTTTTATGATGACTCATTATAAATATACATAATTGCTCAAATATTTTTAGAACTGTATACATTGCTCAAATATTTTACTTATAGAACTGTAGAAAGAAAGAAAACTTTTAACATCCATGAGACTAAAAATAGCCTATGGGACAGTGAGCCTTATCATTTTTGACTTATGCATTTCAATCCTTTTCCTATTCAAGTTGATGATGAGCTCCTCCAACTTCTCAACAGTCTCCTCATTGAATAGAGTATACCAAGAAGTAAGAACCAACAGTCAGGATATTTATTTTCTAATAAAAAAGTCAGGATATTTACATGCATGTCCCTGATGTCACTGAAGGCATCACACTCCATAATGAAGTGTTTTTCTGATTCCACTATCCCAGTAGTGCAAAATATACAGACCTTTTCTTCCCAAGCTTCTTTTGGCCTTTTCCACCGTCCCATTTCAGAACGAAGTTGATGAGAATTACCTCTTACCGAGCAATCGGAATTTTGGCTCTCCACGGAATACTAGCCCTTATGTACACTTTTTGTTGATGATCACATGTGGGGTTGAACACCTCAATATAATTTGTTTTCCCTCTCCTTAGCACTTTAGCCCAAGTACAGTTGAGGAACTTATTCATAACAAAAACCTTTGTCTCTTTGCTATTCAGGGAGCAAGCATTCAAGTAAATATTCCATTTACTCATCCATTTGTTGTTTTGCATCATCCAAGTCTTTTTTTCACTCAAAATGTCATTGAAAACAACCTTAGGCCATCTACCTACTTCCATTTGTTCAATTCTTTTTAAAATAGGGCACACATGTCAGCTCACATTGATTGGATGAAATGCCAACTCATTGTTGTCAATATGATTGGAGTTGGTTTATTGGCTAGTTGTTGGTTGAATTTCCCTCTTTTTCGGAAGTAGTAATTGGATAATGGGTGAGAGAGGCAGGCCGAGGAGCTCTAGGAATGTGAACTAACATGGGGTGTATGATGAGGAAAGAAGCGTGAGTGGTTGCTTGTTGATTGTTTGTTCTTTATATCACTTCCAAACAAGCGTTCTCTTATAGGATGGCTTTGAAAAGAGTTGTCTATTCAAGAACAATTGTAGGGGGAATAGGTGGAGTTTCTTCAAACTTTCCTAAGATCTTATTAAATAGATTTGGCTTTTAACTTGGAACATGTGTGATCAGATTGAATGTGGCCCTTTGAATCAAAGTAGACTAATAAATTGATTTGGATGTTTGTTAGAATTCAAATGAGTTGTTCTTGGTTGCTTTGTAGTTAGTTTTATTGTTGGTGTTTTGGTTTGTTTTGATGTAAATGTTTTCATTTGCTCTAAGTTTTTAATATGTGGGAAATAAACTTAATTAATAAATGAGGGCAATTGAATGTAATTATGTTTCAAATAATTTTTTATTGTTTTTGATTAGCGATAAACAGGTTTTGAAGGGGCCCTAAAACCTTGTACAAAGAAGACTAGAGGCATCAAAGATAAAACAAATTGGCTACCCAACCGAACACCAAACAACAGGCTAATAACAGAACCATCAACACACCAAACAAGAACCAAATCAAGGATCTAAACAACAACAGACCCCAAACTAGCAAATCTAAAACCCTTAGCCATAGGGCGAAGCTCCCCAACAGATTTGGGAAGCCCCTTCTTTCTACGCTGAACCAAGGTCCAAGAAACTTCAGAGTCGAAGTCCTCTGATCGAGGAGAGGGGAGGATCCTCTCGGGCCACAACAACTGTGGAAGATGCCAACAAAGCCGAACTAGAAGGCACCTCCGGGAGGGAGACCGGAGAAACGAAACAAGGAATGCTACTAGGATCCCCTGAGGTTAGAGCTGACAAATCCGAAGTAGGCACAATCGAAGGAAAACCTGAAGCAAAAATAGGAGTGGCTCCGTCAAGAAAAGCAGGAGCTGAGGTGGGAGTTGAAAGAGGAACAGAAGCAGCCTCACCCTCCCCCATCGGAGCAGACTCAAGATGGATCTCATCCTCCTAAGAGGAACCATCACCACAAGACGAACCATCTACATGAGAAGCAAAGATAGTCAAATGGTCCACAAGAGCATCCTTCCACCAGGTTGTAGAGCCTCTACGATGCAAAAGAGGACAACTAGCAGCCAAGTGACCTATAGCAAAGCAATGCCGACATCTGAAGGGCACACCCTCATAATCCAGTAGTTGCTTCCAAGGCTAGTTCCCAACCATCAAAACAAAGTCTCCAAAAAGGGGTTTGGAGATGTCAACATCAACTAGAATCTGAACAACAATGGAGTGGCCCATGAAAGTGGTAGAAGAATCTACTTTCAGAAATCAACTGACGGCATTACCAATGCCCTCATAGCAAGAATCCTCCCAAAATTGGAGGGGAAGGTTTGGGAGACGCACCCAAATCGGCTTGACATTAAGCAGCTCAGTAAGGTGATTGAAATCAAGAGTCCAAGGTTTAATGGACAGGGAATGTTCCCACCACAACCAGACTCGACCATCCAACACTACATCTCGTTGTTTAGAAGAAGCAAAAGTCACTATGAAAAAACCATGAGCACAGGGGAAGAGCTCAATTGTTTTGGCTACTAGCAACCTCCAAGACTCCAACACCCATTTGTGAAGGTCAGGCAGGGAGGGCCATAGACCATTAAATTTGCAAGTTGCACCTGTATTACAATAAAACTCTTCATTCTATGTAACCTCCGGGCCACACACCACAATAAGAGAGGAAGAGGCCGGACACCTCTACCCACCCCCTCGAAGCACGCAGGTCAGAACCAACAATTGCCGCAAAAGAAGGGGTACACAACTCAGGAGCACAAGTCGTAGCCTCCCCCTGCACCCCTCATGAGCCATTACTATTTACCTTAGCCGGTCCACCATCCCCACCATGTGACCCCTCTAGAGCATCGTGCGAGATAGCGGCGACAAAAGTAGATTCCACGCCTGAGCCAGCGCCAATGGTCAGATGCAGAGGCAAGCTTCCTTTCCCGCTCCCATCCATTTCGAATTTCAGAATGCAATAGTTGACCTTGGATAATTTTTTATTGTTTAAATGAATTATTTGTTCTTATTAATTAATCAAAACAATTGGATTATTCCTTTTAATTTTTATATAATTAATTATGTAATAATTCTCAATCAATTATGAAAAACTAATTAATGTAAAATAAATAAATAAAAAACTTTTTTTTAAAGTTTTGCATTTGGAAAGAAAGTAAAATAAAGCTATTCAATTAATCAAACAACTATAAATAATAAATTAATTAACCATTGCAAATCAATTAATTTTAAAAAATTGATTTTATATACTTAAATAATGAATTAAAAGTGAAATTGTTGAAAAAATAACACAAACATTGAACAAAGATTGGCTCTTTCTTCTTTTCAATGAAAATTTATCGACGTGTAGATGATAACAAATTACATTTTCTTTTTTTCTTTTAGTTTTGTTTGTATTTTTTTGTGTGATGTGCTTGTTTGTTTTAGTACGAATCTTAGATCCATTAAAGGGATTCTTAGTGCTTTGACTAAATCACTTGAAATAAATTAAATGATTTGAAAGAAACCCTTATTAAAGGGATTCTTAGTGCTTTGACTAAATCACTTGAAATAAATTAAATGATTTGAAAGAAACCCTTTGGAGAGTCCTTCTCGGGATGGAGAAAGAGTTATACCATGTTATTTTGGCTTTTAATTTCCCAAATTTACTTTAATTAATGAAAGCAATACAAAAAAAGCCACTCTTGAGACTAGAAGTGTCATAGATGAAGAACAATTTGGTGTTGTGGCAATGTATTCTCAAGTAAATCCAACAACTTTCTCTCTTTTCAACTTTAAGATGTTAGTAATAATCTCCAAGGCCAAGGATGAGGGATTAAACTTTGAATCCTAAAGGGAAAAGTAATAGTTGTTTGTAGGGGTTGAACAATGACATGCAAGGATTTTAAAGAAGTTTCAACAAAAGGTGGTCTCAAATTCTTGCAAAAGTTTGGATCTTTTGGTTAAAAATAAGTAGGTAATTAATATGTGCTAAAGCAATTGAAAGTTAAAGAGAGTTTCTAAATCAAGATCAAGCTAAATGTAAGTAAGAATTGAAGATGAAATTTTGGAATAAAAAAATCATTTATACAAGCAATAATAAAGCACTCACCATAATGAACTAAGTGCTCACCACCACAAAAAAATTTGACAAACTTATTATAGGAACAAAAAATAATTGCTATGTGAAATAAGGACATTAACACATGGTAGATGGCAAGAGATAGATAAAAAATAGGGAGGGAGTCTTAAGAGGTTGACACAATGCGTTATCTTGGAGATACTAGTTGAAGATTTTTTATTTACTTTTAATGTCACATTGGCTCATGTGTTGAATTTTCAAGTCTCCATTGCCATGTATGCTTATTTATATTTGGACATTTACAAAAATATTGATATACTTAATCTTTAGATTATATAAAAGAAAAAATAATTACATTTAAGTAGAGAAAATTTAATGTTTGATAATTTAGTGAAAACAACATTTGAGAAAAATTCCATCAGTTAAACCGAGTCCAAGATAAACTCTCTTGTTAAAGTGAATGCCTAATGGAAAAGTTATAATTGACAATATTGAATTACTTTACAAATCTAAAATGTGTTACCTCTCCACTTTATCTCGACAACTTGCATAAGGGTTGCCTTTGCCTTATTTATCCATTGTGATATCTTTAGTGGTGATTGATAATAATACATTCGAATTAAAAAAAGAAGAAGCTTTTTAATTAAAAAATGAATGTATTGTTAAGTAGTATTTGGCTTATTTGTGAAGTTGATTGGTTCAAAATATGACCTAGATATCAAGTCTCGCTAAGTGTAGAGGTTCAACATTCCAAAGGGACAAGATTGAGATTGTGTCCTAGATAAATTTGTGAAATGGTACCCCTTAAACCTTGGTTCTTAATTGCATGAGGTAATAATTAATACATCATATGCTACAATATGTAAAGTTTGGCATTGCAAGATGTTCAACCTCTAATTAAAAAAAGAAAAGGATGAGTGTACTAAAGTACACATATTTATTTTTAAAAAAATATTAGTAGCAAACTTATAGGTTTAGTTTTTGGTGTGAAAAATGGTATTTGACTTTTGGAATTGGAGCCATGCAAATCTTGCAATCTATTGAAGAGGGACGATATTTGAATGGATTGATGAATGTAAAGAGATACTTAATGTGTATGATCAATGTATCCTCTCCGTTTTTTAAAGCAATTTAATACTTAAGAGATACTACACGTCCACTCTGGCCAAATGTTGTCATGGTAGGTGGTTGGGCATGAGACACCAATTGCCCATTCCATTCAGTGAATTAATCTCATTGAACCAAGTGCTTACTCAGTGTGATTCACATTCATTTGTTTTGGGTTATTTCATTGATTCAAAACACAGTTAGGGCTCAACCAGGCATTGATCAAGCTCTAGATCGGGAGGGAGAAGTCATAAAGGACCTTTTCCTTTAATCACTTCGATGTATGCTTTGGCTTTGGTTGAGCCCTCTTCTTCAACAAAAAGATTCAATATTTTCAAGCCACACATTCATAGAATTATAATTCCTCCCTTAATGCTGTCCCATACATTAAATTAGTGTACATTCCTGGGTATGAAAAAAAGATGAAGCTGAAATTTGCAGGGACACCGCAGGATATGCCCAAATGGTGGAATCTCCATGATCCCGGGTAAAGGAAAGCGTCAAAGGAAGCTTACTTACATCTGCTGGTTAGAGAAACGAAATGGCCGAACGGATTCAAAATGGTATTTATGATATACAGAACTTAGGGATGAGTTGTTGCTTCCCGCCTTCAACAAATTTGTTTGAATTATTGAGCTTCTCTATGCTTTTGAGTTGCTTTTACCGGAGATCTCCTGTACTCCACGTCGTGCCTCTGAGCCTATTGGCTACATGTTTCTCTTATTGTGCGACTTTTACGCTTTTAGTTCCTATTCTTTGGCAACTCCATCACTAAACCGACACAATTTCAGGTTTTGCGATGAACCATATTTTATTTGTATTTCTTGTTTCATCAATTCTGTTCCATTTTACTACAGAACATGGTTTTCGTCATACAAATCACGGTTCCATTAAGAAAAAACAAGCTAGTGTGTTTGTTCTGTTCTTTTGAATGAAATATACCAATAATTCCGACAGGAACAAAGCCCATAGAAATGATGGAATTGGTTGGTACCCCTCACAATAATTTATGTAGAGAGCAATTTTGGAAATAAATTTGATAGCAGTGTGACAGTCACCACACTAAAGAATTTCGTCAATTCGAATGGGCATTTCAGGAAGTGTCCGGATAAACCTAAATGCGATGGCGAGTTTTTGCTGTAATAGCAAAGTCGCTGTCCTTGAGTTCTTCTTCAACATTATGTAATTCAAAATTCAGTTTCAGGTCCATTGCCGGCTTACTTCATCTGCATAGCCAATCTCTCTACCATTGCATATATTTGCTCTGACTGTGGATGTGATGTGTCTTCTGCAATAAATGTGTATACCCTGTCTCTGACTTGAATCCAGCTGTGCCCTGCTTCCTTTTTCACTCCCCTGTCCTTCATCAATTTCCTCACCTTTGCTACGTCATTCCACCTGCTGGCTGCTGCATATACATTTGATAACAGCACATAAGTTGAAGAACTTTCTGGTTCCCAACTCATTAGGTTTTTGGCTGCTCGTTCTCCTACCTCCACATTGGCATGAATTCTGCAGGCACCCAGCAACGTTTTCCACACCACAGCATCAGGTTCAACGGTCATGTTCTTGACAATGTCTTCTGCTTCACATATTCGGCCAGCTCGGCCCAAAAGGTCTATCATACAGGCATAATGATCATTGGTTAAGAAGATATTATGTTTCCTTCTCATCAGGTCAAAATAATGGCATCCTTCATCCACTAGTCCTGCATGACAACACGCAGTCAGAACGCCAAGGAAAGTGATTTGGTCTGGCTTCATTTCTGCCTGTAACATAACTTCAAAGACTTGGAGAGCCTCCTTGCCATTTCCATTATGGGCATATCCAGCAATCATGGCATTCCATGATACCAAATCCTTACAGGTTATATTATCAAAAACCTGAGCTGCATAATCTATACTCCCACATTTGGCATACACAGTAACAAGAGAATTCGCCACGGTTAAGAATGACTCATGTCCAGTTCCAATGATATGGACATGGATCTGCTTGCCCAGTTCAAACAGTGCAAGGCTGGCACAAGCACTTAAAGTACTTGCAAAGGTAAACGGATTGGGTTTAACATCTGTCCATAGCAATTTCTGGAATAGTTTCAAAGCTTCCTCACTATAACCATTCTGAACATAACCAGCAATCAGAGAAGTCCACGACACTATATTCCACTCAGACATTCTGTCAAACATTTGGCAAGCATCTTTTATTGCTCCACATTTGGCATACATATCAACAACGGAATTCCCCATAAACGAATCTGTACAAAATCCAGTTGTGATTACTTTGGCATGAATGATTCTACCCTGTACCAAAGAAGCCAAGCTCCCACAGGCGATTAGCGCACTCACTAACGCAACACGGTCTTGCTTCATATCTGCCCTCCGCATTCTACAATACAGTCTCAGAGTCTCTTCACCAGATTGGTTCTGGGCATATCCCACCATCAAGGTAGTCCAGGAGACTGCACTTCGTTCAGGCATTTTGTCAAACACTCGGCGGGCATCATCCAGACTTCCACATTTCGCATATAAATCAATAAGTGCACTACCAACAAATACATCAGATTCGAAACCAGTTCCAACAATATATCCGTGCACCTGTTTCCCAGAGTTGGAAGCGAAAAGGCTTGCACACGAGCTCAGTGCACTGGCAAACGTAAATTGATTCGGCTTAATGCAAGACTGGATCATCTGGGAAAAAAACCTCAAGGCAGCCTCATTGTGGCCTTGCTGATCATAACCAGAAATCAGAGCAGTCCAAGATACCACATCTCTTCTGAGCATTTTATCAAACACCTTTCGTGCATTCTCCAAATCTCCAGATCTCGTGTATCCGGTAATTAAACTGTTCCACGATGATACGTTTCGTTGTGACATTTTGTCAAACACATGGCATGCATCCTCAATACTTCCACACTTGACATACATGTCAATGAGGCGGTTACCCAGGAAAATGCCCAGCATGTAGCCATTGGCAATCAAATGGGAATGGGCTTGCCTGACGTCCGTGAGAGATTTTGGATTGATGGAGTCCTGCAACAGACGGACATAAGATATCCAGGTCAATTGCTTCATCTTTTCCATCATTGTAACAACCCATTGCTAGACAAGTTTGTTGGATGCATGTACAGGTTTGTACACTTGTAAGCTAGCTTATGTACATCTTTGGATTCAATATCAGGCTAGTGATTTCTAGTTTCTAGCTTTATCAAGCAATCAAATCAAATGACAATTGTTATAAACAGTACAAACTCGGAACTCGAATGCAAGGAAATGACAATAAGAATAACAGAGCAAGGTATAGTTATAATAGAACATGATATAGGTTCTTGCGAAAATGCTTAGTATGTTTCTTTTGCCTTAAATCCTTATCTAGGACTCTTTTGTTTCCTTCGAGCACTTTGGTATTTAGTATAAGAAAACAAATAAGTTGGGACTTTTATTTTAAGGAAGTATTATAGAGAAAGTATGGAATATAAATATTTTATAATTGATTTTAATAGTTATATTAGAAAATTTGTTGAAATGAAATGAATTTTGGAAAAGTGGAGAGAGTTTTTTTTGCCTTTCAAAATAGATGTAAGAGGTAGAATTATGAGATTGGAAAAATATTCAAGTTCTATTTGAGGAATTTATAATTTTGGTGATGTTTTATAGATGTGAAATATAGGTTAGTAGCACTTTGACACCAAATGGATGTAGACATAAAGAATTCAAAAGCGCATGATCACTTGCAAATTTAACTTACAAACATCAATCTTCTATGAGATTCTTCTAGTTGAAATAGGTGCAATTCCTATTGAAGCCATCGCTATGGTGTGTCTTTTAAGATATCTAAAAAAATTGAGTTGGTAGAATCAAATCATAGGCACAATGTTGTCTTTAAAGATGCTTTGAATGAAAGAAAGAAGTTAGGACAAATCAAACAACACATTCATGTGAATGATTACCCTAATAATGGTAAAGAAATAAAGACATTTGTTGTAGATAAGTTTCACAAGTTTATGTGGGAAAAGACGTTAGTGAAAAAAAAACAATATCACCTTGAGGAATTTAACCCCACTTTAGACCATCAACGAAAAGGCTTATTTAGAGGCCAATATCTCTTGGAGATCAAAGACTATCATTGCCTAGTTGAGGACTAACTCACATCGTCTTCAATGTGAAATGGATAGACGAGAAAGGCCTAAAAAAGTATGGGAAGAGAGGGTATGTATCTTTTGTATAGTTGGGATAGGGATTGTGAAGTTTACAAAAACTATTCATATCAAGTATATAAGTTATTTAGTGGGAGTTTCTTTTCAAGATTTATTTAGCAAGGAGATGGTTGAGAGAATGAGAGAGTTCATTATCAAATTGAATGATAGAAGGTGAACATTACACAAAGTAAAAATAACAAGGCATGTTGCCCCATAAGCTATCTTTGGCCTCATAGATGTTAAAAATATTATGTATATCTATCTAAGGGGTGTTTGAACTACATATTTTTTCTATTTACTAGGGGAAAGGATTGGGTGATTCAACATTATATATTTAGGGTTGAATAAATATTTCATACAATTAATAAAGGTATGTTAATAATAAGTGTTTTTTTAAAATTTAAAATAGGTTTAATGAATAGATAATCATTGACTTAATTCAGAGTTGTGATAAATTATATAACAAAAGTAGATGTGTAATGTTCCACTTATGGATATTCTAGATAATTGAACTCAAAATCTAAGTAAACAAACCAACAATCAAGTCTAACAATAATGCTAGTTATGAACAATACAAGTTGAGATTTCATAAACAACCAAATACATAAAAAAATTATTACTTAGATTGCATCATTTTTCAAGAGAATTCTAAATTGAATAAATACTACCCAAAATAAGTTGAATTTTAGAAATTACAAATCATAATGAATTATCCATTTGAAACCCTCATTGCTTTATTATTATAATTTGCATAGAACTACAACCAATTCACTTGTTCTTCAAATCAATTATAATACCCACTCAAACTTCCTTCAATTCAAATTAATAAATAAAACTCATAGAAGCATGTAATAACTACTGATGATGTAGACATATGTAGTTGTTTGATGACTAGGTATATTAAAATAACAACAAACCTTGTATCAAAGAATAACACATTTAATTCCTTACAACTATTACAATATCCTTGTCTTCTCAAATGCTCCTCCTCCAATGTTGTGTGGTGAATAATAAGATTGCAATGGAACAACAAACTAGTGTGGCTAACCAATCCAACATCAACCATTAATGGTGTTTAAAGTGAATAGTAGTAAGAATTCTAGTCAACAATGATCCTCCAAATATTTTCTCTAAAATCTAAATCACCTTATTGTTGGAACCTCGCATAAAATTTCCAAAAAATAGTACCAAAAATTGTAGTGACATTATAAAAATATTGTAGCAAACTTCAATTCCTCAACAAATCAACACAATTGCAAACCCTAAATGGAATCACCCAAGATTGAAAAGAAGAGTTTTCTTCCTTGGTCCCAAATGTGGAATTCAATAGGTTCTCATCCTCTCAAATCTTGAATAAACCAAGGATTTTTATTCTTGGATGCCCTAAATTGAACAAACTTCTCAAATATGAAAATATGGAAAGGATGACTTGAATAATCCTCAAATGAAGATAGGTTCCCCCTTGATATGCTTTTATTTTTTATGTTAATTATAATAATATTGTTAAGTTGCCCTTAAAATTAAAAAATACCTAGCCTAACTTAAATAATATTATTAATTATTTTAATCTAAAAAAAGGGGACATGACACCATGGTTGTTCACTATAATTTCAATCATAAGTTTTGTATTGTAATACATAATTATAATTTTGTATATGCATTAAAAGAAAAATAATAAAACTTGATTTGGAATGCTCTTAAAATTTAGGGAACTTATCTTTGAGCATCATGAGTTCAATCATGATTTTCACAAATTTGATCTTTGGCATTAATTTGATTTATGGTGCACAAATTTGAATTAAAAATCTATAAAATTCTCAAACTTGTTCATCTTGATATCTAATGTTTGGTCAACTTGTAAGGATGGAGGTGTTTATAAAAACCTTAGGAGAATATGCTAGATCACTAAGGTCAAGTTCTCTTGGGCTAGACTTCTAGATTAACTAACTCTACAACTTTGAGCTAAAATCCCAAAATAACACAATCCAAAGGATTGAGTGAAGCATGTAGGTACTTTATATATGTAGATTTTAACTCTTTTTCCCTTAGAAAATCAAAGTATGTTTTATTGATATGGCTAACATGACCATGTAATGCAACTCGACTCAATTTGGAAAATGTGATATATGACACATTCAATAGGGCCATGCAATATGACTCCAATCATTATGGAAAATGTGATAGAACTTTATTTGACACACATTTAATTTGATTGAGATCTATCTAGGTATAATGGCACATCTTTATGTAGCACGAATCACTATACAAAATATCAACTATAAAAGTATTAGTGACAATTTATGCCCCCTTGAATTGGTTGCATCCATCAAATGCAATGATTTGGAGAAGAGGAAAAACATAATACATGTGTAAAGATAATCATACGATTTAAAGTTTTATTAACTCAAAAATAAGCATGTAAGCACATTTAACATGATATAAGATGTAATTATTATCATAAGTAACATCACATGACAAGCATGTGATGAATATTGAACAATAAGTGTATAAACACATATAAAATGTAACATGTAACATGTAAAAGCATAAATTGGTAATAAGAATCAAAGAATAATGTTGCCCACAAAATGCACAAATCATGAATGACAAGGTGGCATTAAAGGCTAAAAAGGGATCATGCCTGGAGGATTCACTTAGCAAAGTTATCCTATATCATCTTTAATCGTGGAACCTTAAGTAATACCCCTAATTTTCATTTCTACCTTTGTATATTGAATTTTTTATACCCCTCATAGTACACTATTCCTATTAAAATATCCCCTTTTTACCATATATCACAAGTACCTATTTTTAATGATATTTTTTATACCCTTTCATATGTTCAACTACATAAATTATTTCCACTATCATCACACCTAGCTCCAAATGAAAAGTCTTAAATAAATATTGAGTGACAATTATGAAAATAAATACAGTAAAATACCTTAGTACTATAATAGTTTTACATTAATCCCTAATGGAAAACATAATTTAAAAAATTTAAGAGTAACTATTTGATGTGAGTCATTCTTTAATTCCTTTGAACATGTTTAGATTAAGGAGATAAATTGATACTTGTACATAAGGTAAACCATAAAAAAATAAAAATATAATTATTCACCTATCTCATATCTACCCATCAAAACTTTAAAAAAGTTCTCTTTAATGTTATCATGTCATTCTTATATTATCCCTCCATCTAATCCATTGTTTACCACACCTACCTCATCCCACCCCTCTTTCTCCACCCCATCTCATCAAATTCCCTCTCAATATTCAACTCAACAAGCCAAATGTGCCACAAATCTACATGATCAAGGATAAGTCAAAATGTCACTTACCAAAAGATTGTAAAATATTTCACTAGTATCATCTTGTGGTTGAATATTTGTGCATAAGTATCAACATATACCATTCTAGATGACCAATCCAAGTGGTGAGGAAATGCACATAGCGTGGAATATTATGTTCAATACCTCCTATATTCATATGTGTATGTATCATATCATGTTTATTAGTGGCAAGGATGCAAAAGGTGTTTTATCAACTACTAGCACATTATCCTCACATATACTAAACAAAAATTATAAAATATCCACATGTTGTTCTTCATCCTTGGGTATGTCTACATCATGTGTTTGTTCAATAGAAGGGGTAGAAGAATGTATTCCAAAGTAATTCAAAGGTATATCGTAAGAGGATATTAAAGTATCCAAAGGATAGTTTTACATCCAAAAGTTGGATATTATCATAATGTAGAGAAAGATTATGATATCCACAAAGGGTCACTAGAATGCTTGTAAAAAATCAAATTATCATGACGCAAAGACAAATTATGGTATGAACACAACTTGCAACAACCATGATCAATCAAAATCATTGTATGGTTTCTAACATAGTACAACTTGCTAGCCATACCAATCAAAATCATCTATCAAAATCATTTATCAAAATATTCAATCTCATGCTCTTCATGTTATCTTTCTTTTCTCGGTTAAGCTGCCTTTGTGTTTTTTTGTGTTTGTATGAATGTCTATTTTGTGTTTTTGTTGTTTGATATGTGCCTTTGTAGCTAACATATTTTATGTGATTTTTTTACATAACATGTTTTCTTTCTGGAGGATATTTTAGTTTTTTTGCAAGTTTTCTCCCTAGGGCATATCCATGTGGATTGAAGATTCTACTTTGTCTACAATATCATTTGGTAATTTTTATTATAATTTCTACTTTAGCATGCATATTTAGCATAATGTATATATCTGCAAATGTGGGAGAAAAATGTAGTATAAAAAATTACGCACTCTTGCAATTTCACACTACGTAATGTCCTCCCCTTTAGCTTATAATATAAAAATAGTTTAAATATAAATTGTTAATACCAAAATGTCTCTCAACTAGCAAATCTCAAATGATTGTGGGTTTTTAAGTCCATTTTTTCTAATAGGAGTGCCACGCAAAAACATTGGCGTGATGTGCTAGCGTCCCACAAAAATTCATGGTTCAAGTGGTCATTGGAGCATTACATTCCTAAGAATATTTCAAATGTAATAGCCCTGAATGATAGTTGTGTTTGGTAGAAAAGCTGCAACTTGTTATTTTGTAAAGGAGTAAACTTCCATTAACTTTCTCTCTCTGGATTTAGGCATACACTGTTGTTTTGTCTCTTTGCAAATTTATTGGTGAAGTTTTCATATTTTGAAGCAAACAACACTCTCTTGGTACTTTGCATGCCACCTTTTTATGATGAGATTGGGTAAGACAACATTCTTGTAGCTTGAAAATCCATCTTGGAGGTCTTTTGTAGCTTCCAAGTGATTATATTTCATTTTGTTATCTCCTCATTACATACAAATTTTCTATGTTAGCAATTAGATATTTCTGTTGTTAGCACAATATATTTAATCTATTCTTCATATCATTGTCATTGCATCTTTCTTTTAATTAATTATCTTCAAAATCTTTTTATCAATATTATCAAAATCCATCCCGGTTGTTCGTGAAGGTAGAAACAATAAAATTGGGGTTTGACTGAGGCAAGCCCCTAAACAACCAACCCAACGTTTTTCTTCTCTTTTCTCTGTGCAAATCATTCGATGGAAAAACACAATATTCTAGGCGATATGTATATTTTCTTATAATTATGTTTTATCAGTTTAGTTAAATCCTTGCAATACATTTCTTCTTTATTTCAATTGTTTAAATATTTTATGTACACAAAGGTCTTGTGATGTTTCCTCCACCTGTGTAGGTACAAATTTCAAAACATTATGGGATTTTATCTTTTTATCTATACAAGATAACATGCTACGAGGACATTCATGCTACACACTGGTGTCCATGGCCGAGGCTCTAAACATGTCACAAATTTATTGTTATAATATGCGTTTCTATTTTTGTTGTTATAAAGTTGTAATTATTCATATAGAGAGATATTTTCACTAGTCTTGTATAACTGGATATTAGTATTAAAATTGTAATAATTAATTTCATTTCCAATTATAATCTTTATAAGAGGATTGATCATATTGTATTTCAAATCATTTGATTCATCTTAATGTTAGTATAGAATTTTGGTTCTCAAGAAATTTTTATTCCTTCTTTAGAATTGATTTTCTCTTGAAAATAACATAGCCCCAAAAGCATTTTTTGTGACTATATATGCGAACCGATGCAATAACCATCTATAAAATTGTAATAAAATAATTTGTATGGTCTACAACTCCTCATTACACTTTTGTGTCCATTTTAGGCCCTAGGCCATGTGTGTGCACCTTGTGTTGTTTTCACCATTTTTGCCTACTCTATGTCACCGCTAGCTATTCATATCCCCTTTCTAGTGTTAGTCTTGTAGCCTTTTTTATGCTTTCTAAGTGTTCCCATCATTTAATTTTTATCCCCATCTCATGTCCTAACCCCCACATTTAATTTCCCATTGATTTAGCCCCAATTACCCCCTTGTCAAATCTTAAAATGTTGTTCCTAGCCCCACCCTATTCCTAAAACATGTCTTAATAAGCAACAAATTAATGAGGACACATGCTCCTAGATGGTCCCCTTTGAGCTTGACGTTTGTTAGGAAATTGAGCTAAAATTTCATTTGTGGATATTGCCCATAGTTTACCACCTAGTAGGGTAGCCATGCCTTTCTCTACTCTTGGCAAAAAATTCAAATCCAAGGTAATCAATTACTAATGATTCCCACCTAGTAAGTTTTCATATTTGAAATCCTAAAGCAAATTCATTAAAACTAGCCACCTTTGCCTCATTTTAATGTAGAAAAAAAGAAAGTTTGAGTTAGTCATAAGCTTTTGGCTATTTCTACTCATAGAAAACAATCCAACATTGCTACAAAAATTCTAGGAGTGATCTTTATTCCCAAATTCTCCAATAATTTTTATTTTTCCAATTGGATATTGTTGCAACAAGATCATTGAGATTAGGTGGTTGATTTCCAAGGATTTCAATTAGGTGATGAAATTTATTTTAAGTTTTTTCATGAAAATGGAATTATTTATTGAGTTTTCTATAATAAATTATTCCCACCTCTCCCCCACACTCATCTAATCATTCATCATTAATTTCTATAGCCATTTTGATCCATTTTTTCATCTCCCCATTGCCTTTATTCATGCATTTGCCATAATGTTGAGTCATTTCCACTTGATTTTTACCAAACCCTTTATCAACCCACTTTGTGCTTCAAAATTGTAAACCATCAAATGCTCCTTTATCATTTTCCTTCATGCATCATGGATAAATATCATCATTTCTTGTGTTTTTCCATTGACTCTTTGTGAGTCCAAGCCTCTTTATACCACCTTTTAAAGTTACAATCCATTACCATACTGTACCTCTATAACAATACCTTAGACTAAAGGTTTCCCACTCCTATATTAGTCCTCTCTAACACCCTAAAACCTTGTTTCCAAAATATTTTCCCTACCTCACTTGTCTAGTTGTGCTTCCATGAATCCTTTACAACACGGTAGATTTTAATAGCTATGATGTGAGTTAGACTTATTTCATTTTATAGATAGGTATTACAAGTTTTTTAATAATCTTTTCAAAGTGGATGCATGCTTGAAATCCCACAAGGCAATTGACTTAGGTAGACTCCCCCTTTAACCTTTTTTTTCATAGGGTTTCTATTCACAAAAGTTTGAGTGCAAGTATTAGAGAAATATGTAGGGTTTTATAGAAAGTGACAAAACCAAACCAAACTTTAAATTTGCTAATTAAAACTCAAAAAAAATAGAGAAAGTGAAAAAATCTAAGTAGGCCTTAAATTTGCTAATTCACTCTCTCAAAAAAATTAGAGTTATGTCTAACACAAGCAAAGCCACCCCAAGTGGACAAGACCATCTTGTTGGCGATCGAAAGCAAACAAGGCTTCCCTATAGGTCACCACTTGTTGATTAAGACCCATTTTAGTGATTTTTAATCTTAGTTTGATGAGGATACAATGTTTACAAGAAAGTCTATTCATAAGGTTTAATCTACTCTAGAGTAGGTCTCCAAAGAAGTTCCCTAACTACATAGCAATGATGAGTACCATCATTAAGTCTTCCAACCTCTAAGAAGTCGTGGATCAACAATTAGCTAATATTTTGACCAATCCCTTAGTAAAGGGGAAGTTTGAGAATGCAAAGACAAAATTAGATTCGTTCATAATTCCTTGTTAAGAGAAAGTGTTGAGCTTTTAAATCAATCTAGAACTTCTACATAGGTTTAGTATGAACGTGTAAGTAGTTCAAGTTATTTCTATTTTGTAATTCACTAAGTGATAAAGTGGATGTTTTTATTTGGTTAATTAAGTCTAAGAAAGTATGGATAACCACTAATGATTTAGACTTATCTTCCAAGTCATATCCTGTGTGAGATAAGAATGCTATTAGGTTTTTTAACTAAATAGTATAAAGATATATGCAAGATAAAAGTTTATTAACTCAATACATTGTAATAGTTCTATGGAGTTAGTTTGATAGTTTTGTGGAGGTTTCTTTGTAAGCTTTCAAAGTAATGTAAATTAAATTTCAAGGTGCAAATCGTTTGTGTACTTGTGTTTGTTTCCACATTTTAAATTTCAATGATTTGTGTGATTAATTCAATGTTCTCAAAGCATTCGGTAATCAGTCATCATGATTGAAATTTCAATAGTACCCTTTTTGTTCAACTATCAACGTTATGACCAAATACTCTTAATATGAACTCTTTGCCATGTTGAAATGAAGGTTGTTGTAATACCAAAAATTAGTTTAAGTCTTATTCATTCCCTTGTGCTTCTTATTATTACACATTG
Organism: Sequoia sempervirens; assembly: GCA_007258455.2. Classification (NCBI taxonomy): domain Eukaryota; kingdom Viridiplantae; phylum Streptophyta; class Pinopsida; order Cupressales; family Cupressaceae; genus Sequoia; species Sequoia sempervirens. The sequence goes on from VDFB02266439.1 coordinate 59,336, forward strand.
TGCCTTGAAGCAAAGGTTGTGCTCTAGATGTGTTTCAAGGTACACAAAATCCTATGATTGGGCTCTACTCAAGCTCAATGAGGTGGATGTGCCACAAATGCATAGACGACAAGTAGAGCCTACAATCTCATAACATCATCTTTGTTTCTTGTTAAAAGTTGGGGTTAATGGTTGTAATGGCTGTGTTTGTCCTCATCCTCTCTAATTTAATCTAATCCAAGAATACAAAATTGCTTGCATCTCTTATTCTACCTAATTTGCAACATTAGGACAATTTGCCATCACAACTAGTAATATGTGCAAGATGGTACTTGAGGAAATGATGACTCCATAACCCTCTTGTTGGCGATCGAAAGCAAACAAGGCTTCCCTATAGGTCACCACTTGTTGATTAAGACCCATTTTAGTGATTTTTAATCTTAGTTTGATAAGGATACAATGTTTACAAGAAAGTTTATTAAGACCATCTTGTTGGCGATCGAAAGCAAACAAGGCTTCCCTATAGGTCACCACTTGTTGATTAAGACCCATTTTAGTGATTTTTAATCTTAGTTTGATAAGGATACAATGTTTACAAGAAAGTCTATTCATAAGGTTTAATCTACTCTAGAGTAGGTCTCCAAAGAGGTTCCCTAACTACATAGCAATGATGAGTACCATCATTGAGTCTTCCAACCTCTAAGAAGTCGTGGATCAACAATTAGCTAATATTTTGACCAAGCCCTTAGTAAAGGGAAAGTTTGAGAATGCAAAGACAAAATTAGATTCGTTCATAATTCCTTGTTAAGAGAAAGTGTTGAGCTTTTAAATCAATCTAGAACTTCTACATAGGTTTAGTATGAACGTGTAAGTAGTTCAAGTTATTTCTATTTTGTCATTCACTAAGTGATAAAGTGGATGTTTTTATTTAGTTAATTAAGTCTAAGAAAGTATGGATAACCACTAATGATTTAGACTTATCTTCCAAGTCATATCCTGTGTGAGATAAGAATGCTATTAAGTTTTTTAACTAAATAGTATAAAGATATATGCAAGATAAAAGTTTATTAACTCAATACATTGTAATAGTTCTATGGAGTTGGTTTGATAGTTTTGTGGAGGTTTCTTTGTAAGCTTCCAAAGTAATGTAAATTAAATTTCAAGGTGCAAATCGTTTATGTACTTGTGTTTGTTTCCACATTTTAAATTTCAATGATTTGTGTGATTAATTCAATGTTCTCAAAGCATTCGGTAATCAGTCATCATGATTGAAATTTCAATAGTACCCTTTTTGTTCAATTATCAACGTTATGACCAAATACTCTTAATATGAACTCTTTGCCATGTTGAAATGAAGGTTGTTGTAATACCAAAAATTAGTTTAAGTCTTATTCATTCCCTTGTGCTTCTTATTATTACACATTGTGCCTTGAAGCAAAGGTTGTGCTCTAGATGTGTTTCAAGGTACACAAAATCCTGTGATTGGGCTCTACTCAAGCTCAATGAGGTGGATGTGCCACAAATGCATAGACGACAAGTAGAGCCTACAATCTCTATAACATCATCTTTGTTTCTTGTTAAAAGTTGGGGTTAATGGTTGTAATGGCTGTGTTTGTCCTCATCCTCTCTAATTTAATCTAATCCAAGAATACAAAATTGCTTGCATCTCTTATTCTACCTAATTTGCAACATTAGGACAATTTGCCATCACAACTAGTAATATGTGCAAGATGGTACTTGAGGAAATGATGACTCCATAACCCTCTTCTCATAAAGGTTGCAAACAATAATGTCCAAATTTGATGCTTGTGTGCCATGTTGTTAAGTGGCATCCATATGATTATGACCTTTAACAATTGATCAACGTCCACTTTCTAATGCTAATTCCATTGTATGTGTTGTCAATCAGATTGCACCCGAATGCTTGAATGATTAAATTCAGCAATCTGTTGAAACATTGGATCAAACTCAGGTTGTGGGTGACCTATAATGCAATTGAACCTCTGGATTCTAGGCCGGCTTCCTAAATGATTCTCAAATTATTAACTGATAACTTACTGGGAAAAAGGATAGAAGAACTATTGCTAAATGCAAGAAACTGTAAATTGAAGGTAATGCACGTAATTGATAAAGATTTGCAATTTTGATTCACGATAAACCTCAGAAAACTAACCACACAAGTCAATTTTGACAATTTCACCACAATAATTGATTTTAAGGAAGGCTTGAATAAATCACCTTTGAAGAAAAGCAAGGTTTTCACAGCAAAGAAGAATATTAATCATTTACACAAACTTAAACCTATGATTTTAACTATTCGAATGCATGCAAATATAAATGAGACAAAGATTTTAAAGGTTCTGATATTTAAACACAATAAAACTTCATCAAATCATTCATAAAGACAACCAAATGACAAGGCAGACTTTGATTTCACTACAATTTGAAGGAATCTTTGCAAAAAGACACAAACAAACTTGTAAAGACTACTGCAATATCTATTAAACTTGAAAACTGAGTTACAAGACAATTCACTTTGCAGAATGCAAACGCTGAATAACAAGAACTAACTGAAAAAGATAAACTTTTTCAATATATACAAAAGATGCAACTCCAAAGTTCATGAAAGATCAAACTGAAAGTCAATTTCAGTGAGAAAATGATAATTCCAAGGTAAAATCCGAGCATAAGCAAAACTCCCTGAAAATAAGGTTCAAACTCATGCAAAAATGAGTGAACTCAGCCTCAAACTTGCAGTCATAAAGCATGCAACTGATCTGTAACTCAAATTGAACTGGAAATCTGAAGATATGGGCCAAAGCATGCAAAATCCACCTTGCTTTAATCAACTCGCCCATGATAACTGAAATTCCATTTTTGCATTAATATTAATCATCAAAACTGGTGCTAGAACTGAACTTGAGACTCACTATCAATTCCACATGTGCATGAGCGAATTTTTTTTCAGTATTTTTCCCATTTTACAATAGTTGATTTAAAAGATTATTAAAAAGCAATTAATAAAATTGCATTTAATAATTTCCAAATACAACTTTACAAAACAATAAAGGGAAAAATAATAAAGCAAAAAAAAAATCTCCGCTTAGGACTCCTCTCCATTATTATTTTGCAACTCACAAATAATCACTCCTTAACATGCTTTGACAATATTTGTCAATGACTTAATGATTTGCCACAATATTTAGCATATAGTCTTATATTTGATAAGGTCGACCATATTATTGCTAGGAGATTTGACTTGAAGTCATGGCCACAGGAGTAAATAGAACATAATGGTTTTTTTCTAAAATCATTAGCAAAAAATCAAAGACTTGTTGACTTAGGGCAGGCAAATACCACCGAACCCTAAAGTCTTAACCATTTTGCATTTTGATTTTGCTTGTGTTGGAGCTTTGCTGCGCCGCCATGGTGAGAAACTCCACGAGCTAGGGGTTTGAGATTTGAAACATTGCATTTTTAGCATGACTCATGTCGACTTCTTGAGATATTATGTAGAAAAACCGTGGTAAGTGTTTTTTTAATCACAAAATTGGGTATTTCTTTGTCTTTGAAACACTTTTTGAGCCTTTAGGCTACGACCGTTGTAGTTTCCTAATGCATCTTTATCTGCTTCTTTGTTTTTTTGTGTTGATTCACTGCTTCATTCGGGCTGCCATGGAGTGAGCTCGAGCTCTAATCTAGAAACTCTATTTGCTCTTCTGCTGTAAGCACCATGAATGCTTTGAACTAGAGTTTTTATGAAGTTCGGGAAGTGGGTTTTGTGTTGCAATCATGCCTGAATCTTCTCCATATTTCGCCACTGGTAAGTCATTGTTCTCACCCAGAAAAAATCTCAAGTCTTTTGTTTTTAATCAACAAATACCTAGAAATACCTGTCTACTGTTAAATTCATGCATTTTTTCCCATTTCCTGTGCTAGCTGTGATTTCCCAATGGCCTCGGTCTCTACTTTGTTGGGTATTTCTTCAATTTGCTCAAGGTAGAGAGCTTTTCTATCTCCTATAGGTCGCGACTCTTCTTTGATTTCGTCCTTTTAAACACTGTACTCACATCCCCTGCTTCTTAGAAAATATAAGCTCTTGATATCTTTATCTTAAATATGAAAACTAGCTGTTCAAAACATATTGATATATCAGCTTTCCACGAGACCAGAAGTTGGGTAATCAGGTGTGCATTCACAGAAGAAGTTGGGTAATCCGATATTGATTTTGAAACCCTTGAAATATGAGGCTATTGAAAAACATAAAATATATGTTATCAACATTTACACTGTAAAAATCAGACTTCTATATCTAGTGAAATCAACTTGCTATTCTGAATGTGTGAAATACATGTGGGCTAGAGATCAGGTATACTTCAAAAGGTCTTCCCTTATTTGATTTTCTTTCAATCGCTAACATAGAAACTTTGTGTAGACCCTTGCTAAGCCATCATTCCATCATGCCTCTGGAAATTAAAAAACAAAACCCTGAGATGCCCAGCTCCCAAATCTGAACAGAAGACAATGGAAAACATATTCTTGCATTGATGTCTTGTCATGACTGTGTTCTATTAACATTGGACTGCTCTCTTAAGTATTATTCCAATTTGAATGATCAACACTTGCTGCCCTTGAGTACTCCAAGATATACAAAGCATGACTGCCCCTCATTGAATTTACATGAACGTTGTGGTTGCTTTCTCATTGGCACTTCAAATCTTCTCATGTGATCCTTTAGAGGGAACTGTCATTTATTTTCTAGAATATGACAAATATTGTTGTTTGATGAAAGAACAATCTTTGTTGTTTTTCCTACGCTTGTTTCATCTTCTTTATATAATGAATTTAAAGGCTGCTCTTGTAAATCTGTGTGTTATCAGCACTTTCTTTGTCTACTGCCCTTCATGATGCATTCACCTTGTATCTTGTGCTTTTGCATGCTGAAAACTAACTTTCACTGTATTTTGTTGCTATCCAATATATACCTTGAGCTGCATACATAATGCTCTGTAGATAGCAACTTCTCCTTAGCATTGCTTATGCAGATTTACATTGTATTAAATTGCTTTTATTTTGAACAATGGTTGTTCTAAATTTACTGCATATGCTTGAAAAGGTCACGACATTATTGGTGTGCATTCTTTTGATGATGTCTCTTGATTATGATTTGCAAAAAATTCTCTCATACAGTCATATAGACTGCCCTTCTGGCAACTATGTAGACATTTCACTTGATGATAAACCTCCATTTCGATCTTCTGTGGAATGTAGCTTTTATGATTTGAAAGCTACAAGTTGTATTCAATTTGTAACTTATAATCATGCCTCTTGTACCACGTAATACATAGGGCTGTTTGTTGTGAAAGACACTCCTATAACAAAAAAATTGTAGCAGAAATCAAGAATGATTTGAGATTGCATCTTTATCAACTGTATTCAACGTTATTGAGCAAAGGAAGAATGTAGATTTTCTCTTATTAAATTTCCACCATGATATGGCTTGAAAGCTACTACCTTAAGTTTTTTCTTTGAATTTCTCTCATGATAGCAGTCTTATTTCATGACTGTAACTGATATAAAGCTCTCATATATGAATAGATGAAAAATATTTGCCTGATATGCCGGGCTCTACCCTTGTGGAAGCTCGTTTTACTCCACATATCTGATAAGATAATCACGAACATGACAAACCTGTTCCTGCACATTGAAACAAACAAGTTAGCAAAATAAAAGAAGCTGAAAGCTTCCATTGAACTATGTTTTTCTTGATTGTTAGCCTTTGTAATTCAATCATCTGGTGAATGCCTGATTGAATGTAATTTACATTCCTATTGGTAGCGTAGGCATAGAGTAGAATGTAATTTATCATTGCTTAGAGTACATCTCTAATGCCATTCTTTTACAATTTTGCAGGTTCATGGAGCGAGGAAACAAGGCTGCTGCAGCTTGGAGACGCGACAACTAAAGACATCAAGTGAAAGTGATTCATCATCACAGGAAATGATGAATTGCTCCTCTACTTTGTGCTTACGTTATTTTCAATAGTGTAGCTTATCATTGAATTTTGTATTCATCATTTGATTGTCATAATCAAATTCAATTACTCTCACTGCTTGTGCGAGATTCAGTGTTTTTACAAAATGAATAAAAAGCATTATTATGCAAATTCTCAATTTTCTATTTCAAATACTTGCACAATAAAACTGTAATTCAGATGTAAATTGATCTCTATGATGATCAATGAATACTTTAATCACCAAAACTTGAAAATTTTCGTACCTATTAAATCATGAACTTGATTCAACTCTACCTATTTGAGCTCGTAGTGAAAAATAGGTAACAGTATGCTAACCTAACAATCATAAAATAATTTTTTTTTTTTTTAATGTGTTACCATAGTTTTTGTCCCGTCTGAAAAACTTATCGATCTGTCCAAAATTTGGCTAAAAGTCTTAAGGTTATTGGTATTCTGGTCAATTATTGAAACTCTGTCGGTCGCCGCTTTGGTTATTATAACCTTTGTTTTTACCAACACATCACTTAAATTCCATCTTTGTAAAGTTTTAAAATGTGTCTATGTTTGGTAGTGTCATCATATTTTTTTATAAGTCTTGTCTTGGCCAAAGTTTTAGTCATTTCAAAAATTTCTCAAGTTATGAAACTTATGTCAATCTCCAAAAAAGTTGTCAAAACTTACTCTTTTTCCGCTTGAAGATGACGAGGAATTTGAAAGCAATATAAGAAATACATTAAAAAGCTTTCGATATTTCACTTTGGTTATAAAACCCATGTCGATCACCAACAAGGTGTATGAACCTCTCTTCCTGCCAGTCAAGTGGTCATTCTCTTTTCAAATTTAAAAAAGTGGTTACAATGAAGTGATGATGTGAAATGATACATGTGCCAACCATAACAAAGGAACAATTAATTTTCCATCTACTCGCGCATTAATTGCGAAGGGTTTAAAAAGGAAGGCGAGTTAGTGACGAGTATTTTCAAACGAGGCGATAGAAAACAAGGGAAGGAGTAAACTGGTGCAATCATCGATTCTTGGAGTCGAGAATCACTGAGGTGTTTCTTTCTCTGCTTATTTTAGTAGTTGTTGATAATTGCATTCTAAATTGAAGGGTTTTTTAGCAGTGCAAACCTCCCTGTGCAAATTATATACAAACCCTAGGGTTTCAATCGCCATGAGACACAAATATTAGGGTTATGAATACATTTCAGGTTTAACCAACACAATGTAAGAAATTGGGGATATTAAGTTAGGGCAGACAAAATTAGATGAATTGTGGGAGAAAGTTAACAATCCAGATCACCCACTTATCACACAAAAAGTAATTGCAAGTGGGTTGATAGAAGCAACCACCTTCCCCATTGCGATTCAATGCCCAAACCTAGTTATGGAACACATCAGGCATTATGGCTCTCACACCCGTAAAGTCAGAACCCACAACAATAGGCTAGTGGTTAAAATCCAAAGAACTACCTTCGCCTCATGTTTGAACTTCCAAAAAGAGAACAATTTTCAAGTCTCAACTTTATTAATTCACAAATCGAGTTCTCAACAAGAAAGGGGTATTACCGAAACATAATCGCCAAGAATTGGCTGGCCGCACCCAGGAAAGGTAAATCCTAATTACCTAGAGGTTTGCACAAAAATCATTTTGTTGATAAAATATTAGACATAGTCGTGCTACTACATAGGTTGAGAGGAAATGAAAGATTGGATGAATTTGAAGATTGGATGTATTTCTTTATCCAAATTGTGCTTGTAGGAAAATAATTTTTAGATTGGGCACAACTTATTGGTGATTGAATGCATGAAATGTTTGTCTTCATTGCAATCAATCGGTCCTTCCATATGTCCTCATATTTGATCTATGCCATCGCGAGTACTAGGCCTTCGCCAGGTTTGAGACCGAGCTCCCTCCCATGAGATGAAGCTCCAATTTTCAAATATTATGATAAGTTATAGTTGAGTAAGAGTTACCTTCATCATAGGAGGATTATTGATACTTTTACCATAAGGGTGACTTGAGAAATATAGGGGAGAATTGACCTGAGGCTCATCTTGAGTCCATGCAGTTAGTTGGCCTGTATGTCCAAGTCACTTCATCTAATTCCAAATTTTTTCATACTTTCGGGTTGGTGGTTTCAGTGGCTATCCATTAAAGCTTCCTAGATATGCAGAAGATAAATTTGTACTAATAAAGGTTTGCAGACAACTGGTTGATGTAAATAAAAGATGTCAAGAGCGAAAGAAAGTGAATGCACAGTTTTTTGTAGGTTTTGGTTATTTCACTTGTAATTCAATGTCAGATGCTCTTAACATCAAAAGAGACATGGCTAAATATATTCTATAGTTTTATAATAAACGTTTCCCTTTTGATAGTAAAGATTATGTGAAGAATAACCTACAACTTGGCCCAAGTTTCCATCACATACCTCAACTAGAAGATTACTAAGAAAATTGCCTTGATGAGATTGAGGTGAGGAGGAGAAGTTGGATGAGACTATCCTTGAGATAGATATGAATATTTGATTTGGGATGGGATGTTCAAGGCATACAAGATGACGAATCATATCTGATTGATCCTATTTTTACTAATCATATATCTACTCAACCCATCACAATCATGGATTGGAGCATCAAGGAAGTTGAAACTATTGAGGAAAAAATTACATTTGTTTTGAAGAGAATGGAGGAGTGGGTTGCTATGAAGAAGACAAAACAACAATGCCCTCAAACTAGGTCATAGAGTACTCAACCTACAAGTGTGAGTAATCAACTTCCTATAATCTCAAGGACTTCACATTTAACTTCCATCAAATATCATTAGGAGCTCAAGGTGATGGTGACGATGAGCCTCCCAAAAGGAATTTACTAAAAAAACATGTGAAGAGGATGTGCTTGATTTTCCTCAATAGAGTAAAGATAAAGATATAGCTGAGGATGAAGAGGATACAGGTAACATCTCCATCAACACCTCTTCCTCATCTCATAGGTCATCCCCTACTAAAGAAGTAAATGAACCTCTTAGGATTGGACCTACTCCACCTTCTTCACCAGAGCATGTAGAGATTGTCACCCCTTCGTTAAGGAGGAATTTGTTTGATTCTTCTAGTTCTAAAGGAGTTGTTGTACCTCCCACATCAGCTTGATTAGAAAATACACTGTCAAAGAAAAGAAAGGTGATACAATTGGATCTCCCATAACAAGACATGGTGAGTCATTTGCTTTAGAGGACTCCTAAGCCCAAGAAGTTGAAGACCACATCTAGATGGATAGAGGATGACAACACAAGAAATGTTTGTATGGAAGTTGCTCACCCCACTGCATAAAAAGAAGTTAATCAAGCAACTGCAAGCGATTTCGATATTGCCAGGATAAACTTAGGGCCTTCCACAAGGGAGATATATACACAATTTCCAAGTAACAATGACAAGGTTAGTTGAACGAACCAACAAAGATAAGAAAATTAAAGATGAATTGAAAAACCGGGTCAGGGTTATGGCTGAATGCCTAAAGTTAGTTTTTGACTTTACCCCTCAACCAATCTCTTAAGCTAAATCTTCTTTTGATCCAACATTAGTGATGGGAAAAGAGATAACTAAGTAAGATGCAAAGTAATAAAGTTTTTGGAAAAGCTATAGAGGAGTGGAGTAGCAATATAATAGATAAAGGCAATCAATTCATTTCAGAGATGCTAAGAACCCATTAGAGGGTGTATGCTTTGAAAAAAAAGATAGAAAAAGATATTGTACCTTGGCTAAGAACGAAGAAGCAGTATGGGTGACATACTTGAAAGAGATTAAAAGGATGTTGTGTATGGGGATGCAGAAATTAGCCAGTGAGCAGATTATTCCTAATGCTACTGATGGTTGTTGTGCGATTTGGAATAAAAGTGTGGAATTGAAACTTCAAGTTGTAAGGAAAAGTTTGTAGGAATTTAACAAAGTGTTGACTGAAAGCAACTCAATTATGAAAGAAATTGAGAAGAGCCTATCTACGCTCAGTTTAGAGCCTATGTGGGAAGGTAGTGACAGTGAGGGTGACATTGGAGTCCTAATGGAGAATTTCAAGAAGGTGATTGATGAGTTTACTAACTCTCAACCTTTCAATATCGAAAGCTTGAGGAAATTCAACATAATAGACTCTATCTTGTTTCAGTTAGTTGGATTGGCAAGAACATATGGTAAAAGGATTGAAGCAGGACATGACAACCAAATGGCCTGGAAGTTGCGAGTAGGGAATATTACTATTCCTCAACATAAAGAGATGCCACATGTTGTCAAGGATTTCCAAGCCTTACAAAAAATGCTCGCCACATCAGTGAATCAATTAATTATAGAACCGACCAACGAAGCACCACTGTCGTGACCTTTCAATTGCTTTATGTTTTTTATTGTTATTTGAAAAGAATTATTTATTTTTTGATAGTTATTTGAGAAAGAAGCGGTTACTCATCCGCTTATATATATTTGTAGTTTGAATAAAAAAAACTCTCTCTAGATATTTTTTTGACAAACTTGATACTTTATAATTTCAAGATAATACTCCGCATTTGAAGCCTCTATTTGTTTGTGTGCATGGAGATAATTTAAGAATCTTAAATCTATGTGTTTAAGATTTCTCTTGTGTTTATGGTTATTCTTGTGTGAATGTGATTGTTTATCTCTGTAATTGGTTTCATTTTTCAGATGTTATTGGGTCAGTAATTGAGATTTATAATCTTATTTGTGCACACTAGTCTTTGTGCTAGTATTTGTGGTATTTATTCTACTGCATTGATATTGGAAAGTTTTCTAGTATTGGGTTTTTTGCCTTTACCGCTTTCAAGTTAAAAGCATAAATAGACTTTATTTCTTAGTTTCTTCAAATTCATTGAATATTATAAGAGGGAGTTGTACCTCCAAAATTTAGAGGGTAATTGTTTCCTTAGGAGAGCAATTATCTAGAGCCGTTGGAAACAATTGCATCTTCCTGGGCAAAGAGTTAAGATTATTGAAGTAAAACCTCAAGGTGCCCAATCTATTAGCTAACATAATGTAGCATGTTTAAATACAAAAATAATGTTTAAAATTAAAAATAACAATATGAACCCTAAACATGAATGTAAACAAATGCCATATAGTGGCTAGTACTTTCCTTTATAGTATTGTAATTATTGTTTTATATATTTGAAAAAAATTAAATGTAAGTTTTATTAATGTGAATAAAAATAAATGTAAGTTAAATTGTTAATTATAGTGTTTTAATATTATTAATTAGTTGTTTGCATGACCTAACCCTAACCCTAACTCTAACTCTAACAAAAAATTCTAAACCATTATCCTAATCCTAGGCCTATCTCGAACCTTACTATGGTCATAACACTATCCATAACTATAAACTTAATTTTAATCACTAACTTTTAAATAAATAATATATTTAATAAATGTTAATTACTAATTATTATATATTAAATAAATTTTATAAATAAAATAATTATAATATATTCTAAAAATAATTATAATATATACTAAAAATAATTAAAAGTTATATATATATATATAGTACACACAAGTACAATTAAATCTCTTCATTCAAATCAATGAATTGATATTGGGAATAAAATATTAGATCAATAAAATTTTGGAGTTAAGTGATTTTTATTAGTAATATATTTTTTATTTATTTTAATTTTTGAATACTTATAACCATAATTTTTACCTTATTCTTAATTCTAATCCTAGTCATAATCCTAATTATAATGGATTAGAATTATAATTTAATTAATAATATACAAATTTTAATTATTTAAATTTAATTCAATGCCAAATAGTTTAAGATTTAATTTAAAATTTTATTTTAATTGTGTAAAATCAAATATGTAGGAAGATTACTTAATATGCTACTTTATGTGTTTAATTTAAGTTTTATTTTATTATTTTAATAGTGTGACTAAATCTTATAAAATAGTAGATTGATTTTTGTGAATTTCTCTTTAATAAAAAAGTAACTAAATACATAAAAAAACATTACTAACAAAAAAATTCTTTCTTAACCAATCATAACACACATAGCTTTTTAACCAATCATATGCAATAAATAATTCTTATAATTTGTAAAATTACATAAGTTAACTTTATAAAATTGAATTTTATTTTAATTTTTTTAAATATTGTTTTTTATTGATTGAAAACTAAATTATTAATAACTAATTACTAATAATAAATAACAATACTATTAAATAATTTAAACAAAACAACAATTTTAAATACCACAAATCCTAAACCTTAACTTAAATCAATAATAAAATTTGTGAAAATTAAATTTAATGCTTTCAAACCATGCTTTAAAATTTAAATATAATATTTTAGAAAGAAATTATCTTCTAGCAAAAAAAAAAAAAAAAAAAAAAACAATTCTGACTTAGAATCTTCAACTCAAAGCTAGTTTAAACTTGCTGGTTATGTTTCAGATTTGACTTGCTGGGTTTACAACGGGTGGGGTTGGTGAAGGACGGTTTGACGTGGGGCGGCAAAATTGTCGGTTCAATCAGGCAGCGACAGGGTTTACATTTACAGCGACGGGTTTACCAGGTAGCGACAGGGATTTACCAGGCAGCGGTTACCAGCACTATTCGGGAAAAGGGAAAAAGGGCACGCAGAAAGTCAAAGCGGGACCAGGGACCCCACAAGCCAGCGAAACAAAGCGGATTTTAGGATCACGGGAAGGCGTGGACAGTGGGCTGCGTTTCCAACAGGTCTCCCTGTCGCCTTTCTTTATTTTCCTTTATTTTAAAGTTTATTCTATCTCTCTCTGTAAGAAGACAAACTCGCATACCCACATAAAACCAAAACCACAGCATTTCGAATAAATAAAACCATAGCACTTCAAACGCATGAGGGTTAAACAAGGAGTTATGGGTGAGAACCTAGACCTGGCATGTTAGAGGGTCCCTTCACAAGGGACACAAATCTCAAATACAAACCCACTCTCAATGCAGCTGGGAGTTTTAGAACATCTACTGGGCAATAGAAAATTGGAAAATAAACCCCAGATTCAGTTGAGTGATCTTTTAGCTCTTCTGGGTCAAAAAGGTTTAATATCTTCAGGTTATCACATTCCACAGTGGTCAAACGGGTGGTCCACTCTCTACCCTACTGTTCAAGATGAGGGTTTAGCGAGTGTTTGGGACTCTTGGTTTACAAGATCGCATTTATCAAGCATATTGAATCATGTAAACACAGAAGAAAGGCTGATCTTGGTAAATGCAAAGCAATATAATGGGATTTTAAGACGCAGACAAGCTCAGAGACGGAAACTGAAACAAAATCAAAAGAAAAAATTCACTTGGATTTTACCAAAGGTTCATAATAGTAAGGCAGGTATATCTAAAGAAACATTTCAGAAAGAAGAGAAAACTAATCAAACTGAGTACGAAGGAAAGGGAAAGCTAATAGGAGACATAGAGAGCCTTGGGTCAGGAACGAGTAAGATGGAGGAAGTCAGGAATAAAAGGGAAGAGACCATTGCAAGCAAGGTCACTGAAAAAGTACCCACTGAACTTTATAGCCCTACGTCTTCACCACTTCTATGGTCCTCAGAGTTATATGTGGAAGAGCTCATGAGAATGAAAAATAGACTTGATGTTTTAGAAACAAAGGAGATGTTTGAGGACAGCAGATTTAAAATAATTAGAGAGTCCAAATGCAAGCTGGAAAGGGACAATAAAATACTGCAGGAGCAAATTTTAAATCTACAAGCTAACATGGAGAAGGGACAACAAGAACTGATCACTCTAAGGCAGGAGTTAGATCAACTCAAAACAACTGAAAACAAGAAGCCAGAAGTGGAAGGAGGTGAAAACAAAATGGAATTAGAGTTGATTCAATCAGCATTAGTAGACCTGGAGAAAAAAAAGAATTAGTTAAGAGACCAAATAGAAGAGGCCAAATCATGGTCACATGTGGTAAGTGGCTCATCAAGTGAGCAGCAAATAATCATTGAGAAACAAGTCAAGAGGCAACTAAGGGAAGAAAAAGGTAAACAAAGCAAAGCTACAAACATTATTATTAAAGGTTTGAAAGATTTTGGTGAAAGGGAAAGAACAGACATCCTAGCAAAGAACTTCCTTAAAGACGAGCTGAAATGGACAGGTTATATTCAGCAAGCAAATAGAATTGGAAAAAAGATAGATGGTGGAAGGGATAGGCATGTAAGAGTCACCTTGAGAAGCTTAGAGGATAAGAATAGAATTCTAAAAAACAGAGGGTTACTTAGAGGCACACATATTTACCTAGACGAAGATTTGACTTTCGAGCAGCAGGAAGCACAAAGGAAAGAATGGGAGAAAGTGAAAACAACAAGAAATGAAGGAAAGTGGGCATGGTTGAAGAATGGGAAAGCCCAAATTGGTGATTGTTTTTCAAACAAGAAATAGGAATTGGGGGCCCCACAGGAATACTTACGTGTTGTAAGTTGGAATTGTAGAGGATATCCATGGAGAAGAGGACCTGGATTGGGGCCCATAGCAAAAGGTAAAGATATTATCATTCTTACTGAAACACATGAGCATGAAGGCTGCAAAGTCCCAGACTTTGAAAGGTATAAGAAAGTCTCAGTTTGGAACAAAGGGAATGAGTCAGGCAAAGGTCATGGAGGAGTTACAGTGCTAATAGGTGAGAAATGGCAGGGAATTGTTGAATTCGATAAAGAAGACGCAAATAAACAGTACATATGGTTGCAAATAACAGAAAATGGGGTGACTTTCAGATTGGCTGCTTGTTACTTTGCTCCAAAAAATTCTAAGTTCTATAAGAAGAGAAATTTAGACAACGAAGACCCGTATGCCTCGCTAAAAAGAGATATATCTATTTTCAGCGCACTCGGAGATGTTGTCTTAATGGGTGACTTTAATGCAAGGACAACTAATAATCAGTCTCTTCAGCTGAGCAGGGAAGAAAAAGGGGAGAACAATCCTTTATGGTTAGAGGAAGGTGGAGATCAATATTGGGAAAGAACATCCCAAGATGACAATGGGGATGTGACCCCGTTTGGGACAGAATTACTTGGGCTTTGTAGTCTGTTTGGCATGGTTATTTGTAATGGGATGAGAGATTGGCCAAAGTCGGGGGGTATCACTTGCAAAACGTATAATGGTTAAAGTGTGGTGGACTATGTGATTTGCTCCCAAGGTTTTCTCTCTAGATTGCTAGAGTTTGATATTGTGGACTGCCCTATTGGGATGAAATCTGACCACTTACCTCTTCTGGTTAAACTCCGCATGTCCCCAATCAGCCAGCACATTAAACAGGTTCAGCACATGCAAAATAAAACCCTCCCCAAGGGTAAAATCCTCTTGAATAAAGAAAATAGAGAAAGATTTAATGCTGTTCTTAAACAACATTTCCATGATTTAAAAAACAACGGAGAGGTCAAAGCAACAAAAGATGGGGACATCCACATTCACAGCAATTCGCTGATCCCAATAATTCACAAGGCTTTAAATGCATGCAAAAGGTCCCACCCCAAGATGAGGGCTGCAAACACTTTCCCGGCAAATCCATGGTATGATGAAGAATGTAAGGCAGCCAAGAGATCACTAAAAAAGAAAGGAATGGACAAAGAGTACAAGAAAAATTATGAAAAATTGGTGCAGTAAAAAAAATATGATTATGTAAATGAAAGAAGGAAGGAGCTAATCTCGCTTGGAAAACAGAACCCTAAAGGTTTTTGGAGAGAATTGCAACAAAAGAAAAAGAGGATTGAAAACAGTATTACAGATGGCCAATGGCTAGAGTATGCTAGGCTTCTTTACGAGCGGGTTCATGAGAAAGACCATCCACTTGTTATTAACACATCAATGGAACTATTCACTGTGGATGATATTAAACAAGGAATAAAGAATTTAGCAAGTGGTAAAGCTCAGGACATAGATGGGTTGTAGGCTGAATTTTTAAAATGGGGGATCGAGACTCTTGCTCCCTACATAAAAAGAATTTTCAATAATGTCAATCAAGAGGGATTTCCTATGGAGTGGACCACTAGTGTGGTCATTCCTCTATTCAAAAGTGGTGATATCAACAATCCATCTAACTACCGTACGATTATGGTCATCCTATATTTGGCAAGCTCTTTGGGAGCATGATTGAGCGAAGGATCAGCAGTTGGGCAGAAAATGAGGGCAAAAGAGCAAAGGGGCAGGCAGGCTTTAGGTCAAGACACTCTACCATTGATCACTGCATCACCCTTAGACATTTGGTTGAGAAAATTTGGAACACTCAGGGCGAGGAAGCTTATTGCTGTTTTGTTGATTTCAAGAAAGCTTTTGACACGGTACCTAGAGACAAACTATGGAATAGAATGGAGGAATTAGGCATCCCAAATGTGTATAGAGCAGTTGTTCACAGATTGTATGAGAATGTTAGAGCTAAAATCAGAACAAGTGATGGTATGTCAGAATGTTTTGGTAGCGACATTGATAAGTTGGAAGCTTGGTTAAGCAAGACGGATGGGGATGGTATTCAATTGGCAGGTTATGTGGTGAAGCTACTCTTATATGCTGATGATCTTATCCTAATTTCAAAAACAACACATGGGTTAAGAGAACATCTGAAAGGTCTAGAACTCTTTTGTCATGAGGTTGGGATGCAAGTGAATATCACCAAGACCAAAATCATGATTTTCTCATTGAATAGAAAAGATAACCAGAATACCTTTCTTTTTGAAGGCAGCCCGCTTGAAATAGTCAAAGAATACAAGTATCTTGGGATTGACTTTCATTATAAGCTTAGTTGGGAGACTTGTCGGACGAAAAGGATACAGGGAGGTTGGAAAGCTTCTTACCTTCTACAAAATAGGTGTAGAAAAGCTGAGCTTTGGGATTGGAAAACCAAGAAAACCCTTTTTGGTTTGCTTGTTACTCCCAGTTGTACTTTATGGGTGTGAGGTATGGGGAAATAGTATGTCAAAGTGCAGTTGGAGACAACTAGAAAGAATTCAAAAACATCTAATAACAAGCAGTCTCAAAGTTAAAACCACTGTCCCCTATGAAATTCTTTTAGCTGAAACGGGGTCTTTTCCATTGGAAGCATCGGCTTTAATCCGATTGATAAGCTATTTAAAGAAGGTTGAAAACATGGATAACCACCGTTGGCCTAAAACAGCTATGAAGGAGACGCTAGATCGTAGGAAGAAAACTTGGATGAAACAAAACCACAAGTGGATGAACAAGTGGGACATCAATTTGCATGAGTGTCCTAGCACCAATAGTGAAATAAAAAGCTATGTGACTGAAAAATTCAGAACTGCCATGTGGACAAACCAGATTGGGCGAAAAAAAGCATACTACATCAAAGAGTTTAACCCGACAAAGGATCATGGTGAAAAAACTTATTTAGGTGCAGATATTAAAGGGAAAGCGAGGTTGTTAGTGGCACAATTGAGGACGGGATCACATCACCTTAGGTGTGAGACCGGTAGGTGGAAGATACCCAAGGAAACTTGGGAAGAAAGAACTTGTATTTTCTGCAATAAAGGGGTTGTGGAAACAGAATGGCACTTCATCATGGAATGCATTGCTTACGAGGATATCCGCACTCAGCATGAAAATAGTTTGAAAGTGGACAGTATGCACCAACTATTTGAGGAAGATAAGATTAATCAGACGGCTAGCCTTCTAGTCAAACTTAATAGCAGGAGATCTGACTTGGAAAAGAGTATGAAGACAAATTAGGCCTGTTTTGTCTCGGTCCCATAGATTGTTTGGTCTCACGGACGTCATTAAAATCTTTCATTCATTCATTCAAACAAACTTGCAAATGCTGAGGGAGGAAATGGCACGGGCAAAGTTAAAAAAAAAAAAAAAACACGAATTTTTAATTGTTATTTTTTTCATTTTCCTTACATCAGACTATCATTTTGCATCCGACGAGTTGGTGTGGAAAACTTACTGAGTTCTCGTGGCCAGTCTGCACTGTAAACTCATGAAAAGTCAATTTTGCTGAGTGGCGAGTTTGGGTGTGAACTGCACCTCCAGCAAAAGTACTTACAAGCTCTGGTTGGTGAGACAAAGAAAAAACTACAGTTGGTGTCCATAGGCAGTTTACCTATCTAAAAAGTATTGCATTGTATAAAGATGGCAAGCTATAGAAAGTCATCCACCATCACAGCCTTTCACAGTCATCATCCATTCTAATGTCTTATTTTTCCTATATCTCTAATTTCCTAATTTCTAAGTGTGAGGGTGTCTCAAATGAGATGCATGCCTCACTTACGCTTACTAAATATTCCTAAAGTCCAAAAACTAAAAATAACTTTGCTTTGGATCAAATATCCAACAAAAGGTTTGGGTAATCGTACTTCCCTTCTCATGCTCCAGGCCTACTGGTGAAATTGTTTAATTCAAGGAGACGATCAAGGAGAAGGGGTAGACCTCCGAGCAACAGGCAGAGGGCCGAATCATCCTCTCATGCTCCATGAAGAAGAGGAAGGCCTACTGGAAGCAAAAAGAGAGCAGAGTCCTCTTCATCGGGCCGCAAGAGGAGGAAGACTTCCACACAACGCTGAGAAGATTATGCAGATACGAAATCATAGATATTTCTTTTTTGAATTTAATGAATTTAGAAAGTTGATATGTTTGAACTCTTTAAATATAGTAGATGGCAGTATGAAAATCTAATACGAAGATACTTCTATAATAGTTTATGATGGAAACCGATGATACCCAGGGCAATATGCCCTCTTTTTTGAAATTTTGTATGTAATAATGGAAACTAGAATGATCTGGTGGGTATGGTTGGATGACTGTAATTCTCTGTATGTAACTGAAAACTTTCAAAGATTAATATATTGGCCTTGACGTTTATCGATGAAACAAAAATCGTACTTCCTTTCTCCACTTTTGGCTAGACCACCTGTTCAACCATGCATATTGTATATTTAATGTTATATTTTCTATTATAATATTATACAAAACGTTAAGTTTGCTTTACATTTTTTAAATCATTGTTTCTCGTCATATATTTTTGTTTTTAGACACACAATATAGGCTTTAATTCCAAGTGAATAATTAAAAAATATTGCTTTTTTATTAAATTTGTAAATGATAAACACCGAGTTATCTGATGGAGCTCAGGAATCTGCTGCTATTTACTGCACACGTGAGATTGGTACGAATAAATTACAGAATAAATTACTTACACTATACCCACTTTACTTATGATTGTGTGATGTATTCATGTAATACTAAGGATATTAATTAAGGGAATCTAGCTAGTGGATCATCCTAAAGAACCTGAGATAATCTCATTTTTGGGACATGAATTCATATGCATTTGCTCCTTCTGCACTGGCACTGTTCTCAGAGACCTCAATCTGCTGAATCCAGTTGTCAATGATCAAATTCACTTCATCAGGGATTTCGTCATGAGGACAATGACCTGCAACGCATAGCCACAACATGCATTTTCTTAGGATTTTTGTGGACAATTTATTTCCTTAACAGTTTAAAGCACTAACTACAAAAAGGTCTTGTTTACAGAACTTGTTGCTAATGAAACTTTTTAATGCAACCTTTCTTAAAGGAGATGAACTGCCGATATAATTTCTATTCCAAAATAGCATTACCTGCATTGACATTCCTAACAACAACTTTGTTGCACTGTTGCTTAAGCATGGTTGATCTTAACTTGGACTGGAATAATGGATCCTTGTCTCCCTGAAATTGATTTTAAAGATTCAACACAAGAAGTTCATGCCAATTCCAGACATCGAGACAGAAACTTTGTATATACTGATCCCTTATTGTGTGGAGTAGATGTCTAAACTAATTAGACTTTTTAAGAGTTAAGCATTTGAAATGTATACAACAATGCTTTTAAGAAATAATATCATAAGGCTTGACTTATGTACCTGAATAAGCAAAACCATTTTATTATAGGAGTCCAATAGATAGTTTATTGGAAGAGACAACTTGAGGTCAATTATGCTCTCCAAAACAATCACTGCATTTGGATCATATGACTGAAAATAGTGTCAAGGAAAAGACATTGTGAGAATTTAATTTTCAAGCGTACATTAGTTATAAATATTATTAAAGGTTTGCAGAATCAAGTAAAATAATTTCAATGGTTAAATAGTAAGCATTTTTGAGGAATTTTAGTTTGCATTATATTTGTGCTTGAATTTCCACACATTTCAGATTGAAATTATACGTACAGCTCTTGAAATTTCTCCAAGCAACCATTCATCTGCTCGTTCTGGATTCTGCAATAAAATAAGCAAATGAAAATGGAAGCTATTGCACAATTGAGGGACATCCTAGCAGTAAATTATTTTAAAAATTGCAATGGTCACCAATCAATCACAAGATAAAATACTATGTCAAGGAGAAAATATCTCGTCATTTTAAGTATTAAAAGATCATAACAAGGGAGCTCAAACGTAAAATCATAGATCAAGTCTACAATGATCTGGAATTGATGCCAACTGTTTACGTATGCTCACAGCCAAAAGAAGAAACCAGTCAACAAAAGAGGAGACAAGAAACAAGAACATGAACAAGAGATTGCTGACTGTACAATTATACATTCTTCTCTTACACAAGTGAATATGTTGAGCGCAAAAGATACACATTTAGAATATTACCTATGTAGTACAAGTGCCATGATAGCATCCTGTAATGTCCCTAACATCTAATTTCATCATAGAGACTGATTTGCAGATTCAATTCAATGAACAACAACATATGATCACATAGATCTCTTTGATATAATGATAAACTTCAGAATTTCTTATATATAGATATAATGTATCAGTTACAACTCACAACAATGATCCGGAATGATATTCAAGATTACCACAGATCAACAACAATATTATCAACTCCTTACAGAATCCTTGAAGCTCAGATGCAATCCCTGAATGAGAGTGCCCTCAGGAACCAAAGGGGTTTCGTCCTCTGATCCTAGTGATCATTGGGTTTTTGTCCATTGACCACCAACTCCTATGGGTTTTCGTCCATAGAAGGATTTTGAACACGAGTGTTTCAAAATACAGATAAATGACATAATAATTTGATACCCATTACATGAATTAACTCCCTACATTTATATGCTAACAATTTCCCTCATGGAATAGGTCGGCCTTGAGCCAAAATGGTGCCAAGCCTAGAATTTGAATTTCCATACGCTACAATAGGTCAGCCTTATGGCCAAAGTAGATTCTTCTAGAATGGGCACGCCACCCTACGAACTGTTGATGTGTTTTTCGTGACC
This sequence comes from Sequoia sempervirens, assembly GCA_007258455.2. Lineage (NCBI taxonomy): Eukaryota > Viridiplantae > Streptophyta > Pinopsida > Cupressales > Cupressaceae > Sequoia > Sequoia sempervirens. Next base: position 80,582 of record VDFB02266439.1, read on the forward strand.
GCACCAACGCAGAATAAAGTTGCCAACGACTTCCCTATTCTCTCTTGATCAAAGTATTCCGCATGCTAAGATTGCCAGAAAGTTCGTGCGTTCAACTCCAAGGTTCTTTTAATGCGAATAGGCTCAGTTTGGCTCGATGTGATTTGCTAGTATTTCAAGGGGGCTTACGGAATTGTTCGGTAGCGGAGAAAGGAATTCAAATGCTCGAAAGATTTATCTATGAAGTGCGGATTTCCTATTCTAACCGGAAAGTACTGAATTGAAATGGGGTAAGGTTAAGGAGATTCTAAATCTATTCTAAGGCGTGGGATATGGAGCTTGACTTCAGCAAACTTATAACCGGACTTCGCTTTGCCTCACATTGGACAACTTCCACGGAGTCGGTGCAATCTTCAAGGGAGATGACTGAAGATGTTCAAACCACCACTTGACATAAAGATACCATCACAACGATGCATACCATTATTCAAACTGTGATTGAAGTTAAGTACATGATATTCCAGTTGACCACACAAGGCGCATTCACCATCAGCAAATACACTAGTGGTATGGATAGACGAAGTTGCTTAGATCAAACACCACATTTCACAATTAACATCTACTTGCATGAAATGAAATTTATTCTACTTTATGCTACTTGAAGTTGAAGGGATGAAGAAACCTCGCTAGCTATCCATAACAAAGACGAATTTCACCATCAATGAAAAGATCTTTTATTTTGAAAGTTTTACACGACAATCTCTTACAAAAGTTTTCAAAGGAAAACTTTCCTTCTCCTCCAACTACACTATCAATCTACTTCTAAGCTACTTCTAACTTGTCTCTCTATTCTAACTTCTACTCTAATTCTCCTTCTAATGTCTACTGAAGGTACAAATGAAGGGGGACTTCCCCTTTTATAGTTGGCCAAGTCCAATGGACGGCTCAGATTACAATCGGCTGGATGGCCCAGATCGTGCCACCTCAGCCCTAAACAAGATTCGCCCTAAAAACCGCCACCAAGAGGAGTGGGGTAATAAATGAGCCATTAATGGCCACCATCTTCTAGAAGATTCCCGTCTGCAGACGCGTTCACACTGTTCTTGATTTTCTCGTTCAGCCAATTCTGTTGATCGCTTGGAGGAGGGTAAAAGAGTCTCTAAGATCGCTTCCTCAGACAATAAAATTCGATAGAATTTGGAGTTCAGTTGCTCTTGATCTTCTTCTTGACGTTGTTCTTTGACCTTGCTCGAACTTCCACTCTTTTCTCCATCTTGAGTTTTGAAAATGCTCCTTCTTTGTCACTTAGCCAACTTTGCGTTCAATCCTTCACGCCTTAGCCAAATTTTCAGCCCATCTTGTATTTCGCCTGGTGCACTTTACTTTGATATTTTCTCCAACTCGGATTCGAGGGAAGATGCTTCATCAGGAATTCGATCAAAAATCATCTAGGCGATCACTTTCAAATCCATCCGCCAAGGCATTTTATCTTCAACAACATCATTTATTCCTTGCCTTAGAAAAATTTCAAATTTCCCTTAGGAAATTCATCAACCTGGTGCCCATCAAAAATATTCACCTTGAAGGCCTCGACAAAGTGTAGAAGATTTTAAAATCCCTTCCTCATCAACAATCTTTAATACCCAGAAGAAAATTTCTCTCAGAACGCATCAAATTCATGGGTATGCAACGAACGGGTTCATTTAATTCTTTGAATTTTGAACCTTAGAAAATTAATTTTCAACAAAATTTAATCCATTTCTTCAATGGGCATATTTTCTTGCTCAACTTTGAAAAGTTTCTTCAATCTCACGAAGCTGGTACATCCTGACATATCCACAGCCAATTTTACTCATTCCTGAGAGAATTTCATTACCCCTTCAAGTTAGGCGTAATTTTCCTCTAGAGAGGTGGAATTTAAATATTTATACTTAGAAAAATATTCATCACTTTGCATGGGCGCAAATGAGGTCCTCTATATCAACACGAACCAATCCACATGATTCCCTAGCCCCTTCCTCCTTCCTGAAACTTCACAATTGTTGTTGCATGATCCAGAGGTGTCTTATCTTTTAAGCTTGTTGAAGTAGATGCCAAGTTCCTATCACAATCGTCTCCTAATAGCAATATCTTTCCGATACTTGGTCTATTCCTCTCAAGATTTGGGTATGTTGTGCAGAGTCTGTTGAAGTAGATGCCAAGTGCCTAGCATAGTCATCTCCTAATAGCAATATCTTTCCAGTACTTGGTCCATTCCTCTCAAGATTTGGGTATGTTGTGCAGGTGCCATCATAAATGCTATATTCCAAACCACAATCTGGATTGTTCTCTTACGGAGGAATGCGGAGGGATTCTCAGAATTGATCCTGCTCCCACATAGTGAGCTTGAACTAGTGATCTTTTGACAACAATATCTTTCCGGTATATGCTCCTTTTTCCTTGAGCTTTGGATATGATGTGCAACCACTATTGCAGATGCTACATTCCAAACCACAAGCTGGGAGAATGTTCTGTGAAGAAATGCCGTAGGATTCCTAGATTCCACTCTGCAACTGTCTTTCCAAAAAAAGGGACATGACACATCCACACTTAACTTTCAAAATACAACTTATTCAAGGTAGGAAACATGATGAGGATTAAACGAAGGCTTTCTAAAGGAATTTTTATTTAATTGTGTTTATCTTTATAGCCACTTTGTATATTTAATAGCATTTACATCACCTGCTCACTGACTCATTGACAGTTTTTGAGTTAGTTTTGGCTGAAAGTTTCAGCCCTTTCTCCATAGATGTTGATGAGATTTTGCAATCTGTCATTCTGAATTTTTTGAGCAAACTCTTGGCATATTTAGATTGTGAAACAAAAATGTTACCACTTGTTTCCAAACTTCTACAACCAGGCAATAATGTATGAGGCCTAAATTAGTCATGTCAAAATCTATACTCATTTTTTATTTGATATTTTCAATTGTGCGTGCCTCACTACTTGTAATAATTATGTCATCTACATAAATGACTAGCAAAATGATATTATTACCAAAGCTTTTGACATACAGATTTGAATCTAAAGGACTTTGTTAGAATCCTTATTCAGTCACATACTTGTCAATTTTGACATACCATCCCTTGGGTGCTTGCTTCAAAACATATTAAAATTTCTTTAGTATGCATAGAAGATGCTCCTTCCCTACAACTTGATAACCCTGTGATTGAGACATGTACACTTCTTCGTCCAAAATTCCATTGAAGAAGGCACTCTTTATGTCCATTTGATGGATTGTCTACCAAATTGAGTTGTCATGGCTAGGACTAATGAAATGTAATGTCCCCTTCTCAGCAGTAGTCTCATCAGATGACCGTTAGCCTATCTTGGAGGCCCGTAGACTAGTCGGAAGTGGAAATTAGGGTTTCCTATTTTTTAGGAGGTTTCTTTTGAGCTTTCAAGGGTTTGCATGCAGGAGTTTTGCAGAGGGATTTCTGGGTCTTTTTGGGTTTTCAGAGAGCTTCAAAATGGTGTAACATGCATTTGCATGAAATGACTTTTTCAGAATTGCTATTTTTAGTAAGTTGCGATGGCTGCCTAATTTGTGCTCTAAGTTTGGAGTCACTATTTTTAGTAAGTGCTATTTTTGGCAGTGTTATTTTTAGCAATAGTTCAGCAGTTCAATATGCAATGTCTATTTCTGGTAGAGCAGAAGTTGCAGTCTCCAACATTCTTGGAGCCTGTTTTGACAGGTTTATGACTTTAGTGATTTTCATACTGTGCTATTCCCCCCCCGCCCCCTCCCGTCCCAACGCCTAAATACATGACTTTAAGTTGTTTTAACTTATGTTTTTCATAAAGTCGTCCTATTTGGGAAAATACTTTCTTTTTATAAAGTTTAATCTTTGCAAGTTGAAGTTGGCACCCAAGTCAAAGTGAAGTCAAAAGCAAATTAAAAATGAACATTCTATTCCTCATTTGGGTGTCCCTTTTGGAGGGAAAAGATGTTTTGAAATTCTGGTGTTGTGAATGCTATAAATACAGGGCCTTGCTCTCTCATTTGGCTATCCATTGCTTATCATAACAAAGTGCTGCCGAAATTGTTGTAGAACCCTTGCTTCAAGGAACACATACCTCCTAGCCTTCTTTAGTTTTGTACTTGAGAGATAGTACCTAGCTAAACCGAGACTGCTTCTTCATTCAGAGGTTGCAGACGAAGCTTCATTGAAGATGGCTTCATTCGATGTCTTTTGATTTTGGTTTGGTAACTAGTTGTTTTCAGTTTCAATAATTTTGGTGTGTGTTTTCATCATTTTGGAGTTGCTGGTTTGTGCTTGGCTAAAGCACTTTTTTATCATAACTTTCTGAGGAGTCTAGCTTTCATTCTGGGTATTGTCTCTAATGATTCCTCTAGCTTGGGTGCCCATTTTCTCAAGGTTGCAGATTTTTTGAAGGAGAACCTGATTTTTGCTAGAGGTCACCCTTCTTAGGGAGGCCATTATACTTGTTGAAGTTGCATTGGGATGCATGCAAAAATATTGAGTGTTGTTTGGGTTGGATTTGCTATTGTGTTTGGGACGCCTAGCATATTGGCATCTTTTGCTTTCAGTTTCGGGTCAATCGAAGGAGATTTGGGTGACTTATGAGCATTTTGGTGAGCTAGGGCATCATTGGTCTCCCACCATTCGTGAGCAAGAGTGACCAAACCATGGTACCACCATTCGTGAGCAACTCCCTCCAAGTGCAATGTGGCAAATTTAATTGCATCTTCCTCCGACATTGGTCTAAGAGAGAGATAGTTATCCAATTTCTGCACCCATGACTTGGCCGTACACTTATCACTCCCATCGAAATGGGCTAGAGTCACCTTTCCAAGAGCTTGTTGATAGTCTGTTTTTGGAACCATAGGAGGACGAAAATCATTTCTTCCACCATTTCTTATATTCCTTTGATTCATGAACTGATCAAAGCTCCACTAGTCTCTAAGATTAGGAGGTAAGGTGGAATACTCCATGTAAGCTTGTCTTGCTTCATCCACCAAGGGTACTGGGGCCTCCACTTGTGGTTGTTCCTCCCTTGGAGTGAAAGTGGGAAAAAGAGGTCTAGAGGCTGATCCTCTAGTGGTTGCAACATGCTGTCCAACCGTTCTATCCCTTCCATTGACCTCTGTGCTATTGTTGCCATTATTCCCATTAACACCACTGTTTTCTCCAATATGATTGTTTTGGAGTTGAATGTTATTTTGTGTAGCTTGCTGATCCATTCTCAACAACAGTCGTGGCATCAAATCTATCATCCCATCAAATTTATTTTCCATTCTAGCTTCTTTTTCTTCCATGGCTTGTCTAAGACTTTCTGACATATTTTCAACTGTTTTACCAGCACCTTCAACTACTTTACCAGTATTTCTTAGAGCTTTTGAAAGTGTCTCTGCCTCAGGAACTGGTGGAAACTGATGTCATGTCCCCGAAATTAGAACACTCTGAGATACAAATAAGTGAAAATGAATAACACAATACATATTAAAATTATAAAAAAAAATATTATCGTTTTAATATATTTATAATTACAATCATCATAGGATACATAATAAAATACATTAATATAAATACCATCATAATCAAATAATTATTAAGAGATAATATTATAAATATTAAAATATACACATTTAAATAATAAATATAAATAATACTATAAATATATATATATATATATATATATATATATATATATATATAATATTACAAATAAATAAAATAGTAAAATATAATACACATCAAAACAAAATAATAAAATGAATATAATTTGAGATATCATTAAGGAATGTTTAACTAAAGGTCATGTCCATTTGTGAGGTTATCTCTATTCAAAGAGGTGCCTCTCTTCATGGAGGTATAAGGATATAAAATGAGTTTGTGGGATGTGGAAAAAAAAAAAGGAAAAAAAAGAAAAAAAATACACATCAGATTTTAAGAAGAAGAGAGAAGAGTAAAGGAACGAAGATATAAAAAGGAGATCTATCAATAGTGTGTAGAGAACAATAAAAATAGAAATTAGAAAGGTTTGGAATTAGTTTTCAAAAGGCAGCAATCATTTCAAAAGGTTGTCTCTTCTAATGAATGTCTCTTTTCAAAAAGACACATCTTCTCATTTGAATGTGAAGATATAAAAGGAGAAAGAATGAGATAAGTATAGGGAGGAAGAAGGAAATAGAGAATAGAATGGGAAACAAGAGATAAAATATAAACTGTAGATCATCTAAAATCTATAAAGATAGACAGATGGAAAAGGAGAAAAAAAATGCAATATGAACACTAGACCATCATAAAAGGATATCTTCAAAAAATCAAGGCAGATTTAGGGTAATCCCAAAGGGGGACATTACAACTAATGCTGAGTTCTGGCCTGACTTCCGGTGAAGTATTTGGTGTCTCTATCGCTCATCTGACAACTGTCTGCTGATCACAGGATGGCAAGATCTTGGGCTCTGATACCACTGAAATATGCCCCTTAAATTTTTTCCAAAATTTTCACAACACAAACCAACACTACGCTAATGGTTAACATTAGCTTCCAAAAATAATCAAACTGAATGTGACCTACGCCAAGAATGTTCACCAAGATCCTTTGAAGGCGAGGTGATAGCATATGGCGATGGAATCTAAGCAATAACTGAATTTGAATTTCAAACTGAAATGAAGGTAGGCAGTGATCCAACCATAAAGAATTCCACACTAGCACTTATTTAGTGGGGGAAAAGATATTACAATGCAACACAATTCATCTGCTTCTCAACAGGCATCCAACAGGCATCCACTCAGCAATGGGGATTCGCCACTTTTCAGTGGGTGAAATATGAGAGATTTAATTATTCTTTTCTTCACACTGGCAGTAAACCATCCAGGGGTTACACGTGTGAAAAATTAACACTAGTAAATGCAGCAATTAAATGACTGGAACAGTACTATTGTTTAAAGTCTTACAATATCAAAAATAACTGCAAATTACAAGTGTTTTACAATAGTATCAAAGCACAATGATAGAAGATGATCTCCCACACTTATAATCTCTCAAATATTGAAATTACAAACCAAAATATGAACTGATATAAATCTCATATTAAACAACAATTTGAAAACCCTTATAACCAGCAAACTAAACTCTCCAAAATGCACACAACACCCTTAAAATTCATCTGAATGAACTGAAATCAAAAGTCAAAGCTACTGAAGAGCAAATCGCTCAACTTCCCACAAAGAAACTGCATCAAAACTCACCAATCAAATGGGCACGAATTCCAATACTTCCCTGACATGGTACGACCTTCTTGGAAGGGCAATTTTAAAGATAAAATCATACACTTCAAAGTAAAATCTGAATTTCTGCAAGAAGAGTCGCCATTAGTCTAGAATTTTTTTGCATCAATACCTAGAACAAAATTAAAATCCTTCAAAGAGCTGCGAGTGAAAAATCAACTTCAGCTATATCAACACCAACAATACAAAAAACTGAAAACATCACCAAAATTTGCCAACATTGAAGCTCAATCTGCTAGTTTGGATGAGAAGTAGCAATAATCCAATTAGGTGTTATCTCTCAAACACGAAATTGGTTCTACGCTAGGAGGTATGCATTCCTTGAAGCCAAATTCATGAAGTCATTTCAACAACAAAACATTAGCATAAACAATGGATGATCAAAAGTTGGAGCAAAACCTCTCTTATATAGAGCTTGAGGATGTCTTTTCAAATTCCCAAAATTTCCCTCCAAAAGGGACGCCTATTCACCTTTTTGAAATATTTTAATTTTCAAAACATTTTATTCCACCTTATTTAGGCGTCCAAACCTCAAGGCACAATAAACATTATAAAATATCAATTTAATTTCTTCCATGAGGCGTCTATTGATGTGTTTTTCGTGACTGCACCAACGCAGAATAAAGTCGCCAACGGCTACCCTATTATCTCTTGATCAAAGTATCTAGCATGCTAAGATTGCGAGAGAGTTCGTGCGTTCAACTCCAAGGTTCTTTTAATGCGAATAGGCTCAGTTGGCTCAATGTGATTTGCTGGTATTTCAAGGAGACTTACGGAATTGTTCAGCAGTAGAGGAAGGGGTTTTCATAATTCGACATATTTATCAATGAAACACGGATTTCCTATTCTAATAAGAAAGTACTGAATTGAAATGGTGCAGGGTTTAGAGAGCTCTAATCTATTCTAAGGCGTGGACATGGCGATCAATTCTCACAAGCTTCAACCAGGCTCTGCTTTGCCTCGCTTCGGACAACCTCCACAGAACCGGTGCAATCTTCAAAGGAGTAGGTCAAGGTGTTCAGATCACAACTTAGCATGAAAATACCATCACAATGACGCATATAAACATACAAATCATGATCGAAGTTAAGTACATGATATTCCAGTTGACCACACAAGGCGCATTCACCATCAGCGAACACACTAGTGGTATGGATAGACGAAGTTTGTTCAAATTGAAGACCACATTCCACAATTACTATCTACTGCTTGCATGAAATGAAACTTATTCTACTTTAAGCCACTACTTGAATTAGAAGGACGAAGAAACCTTGCTAGCTACTCACAACAAAAGACGAAATTCATCATCAATGAAAATTCTTTTTATTGGGAGAGTGTTCACAACAATTTCTTACAAATTTTTTAGGAAAAACTTTCCTTTTTCTTCAACTACTCTATCAATCTATACTAAGCTACTTCTAATTTGTCTCTCTATTCTAACTTCTACTCTAATTCTATTGTCTCATGAAAGTACAAATGAGGGGGCATACCCCTTTATATAGCTGGCCAAGTCCAACGGACGGCTCAGATTACAATCGGCTGGATGGCCCAGATTGTGCCACCTCAGCCCTAAACAAGATTCACCCTAAAAACCGCCACCAAGAGGGGTGGGGTAATAAATGAGCCATTAATGGCCATCATCCTTCTAGAAGATTCCAGCCTTGAAACGCATTCACACTGTTCTCCATCTTAACTGCAGACTTGATCAAATAGACTCAACTACAGGCACGTTCTCGATCTAACTTCAAGGCAGCAACTTCATTCTTCTGCCTGATGATGATTTTCAACACTTGGGTCTTCATCTTTTCTCCATCTTGAGTTTTGAAAACATTTCTTCTCTGTCACTAAGTCTCAACACTGAGCCATTCTCTTGCAACTTTTCTTCCTTCAAGGTTGAAATGTCATCTTGGATTACTTTCTTCATCACTTTAAGTCATCACCACTTGGTCTCGACGTTCCTCCTGCAAAACAAGCAAGGAGAAGAGTATTAGAACACTTCATAATATAAATTCACTTTACTTACCTGATTTTCACGCTTTAACTTCCAAGGGTTCATCATCTTCACTAGCCAACTTGCGTTCAAATTCTTCATGCCTTAGTCAAATTTCATCTTCCTCAAGGGTGTATCATCTTTTAAAAGTGTTAGCTTCAACTGCATCTTCTTCACTTTTCCGGCTGACATTTCATCCAACTTTGGCTCGAGCAAAATGTTTTCATCAGGAACTTGGTCAAAAATCATCTAGGCAATCATTTTCAAATTCATCCGCCAAGGCATTTTTAACACATTTAATCCCTTGCCTTGGAAAATTTTTAAATTTTCCCTTAGGAAAATTCATTGTTCAAGCGCCGATCAAATTCCTCATCTTGAAGGCCCCGACGAAGTGCAGAAGACTTGGAAATCCAATTCTCATCGAAGATCTTCAATACCCAAAAGAAAATTTTCCTCAGAACCTGTCGAATCCATGGGTATACAACGAACGGGTTCATTTAATTTTTCTAAATTTTGAACCTTAGAAAAATAATTTCTCATCAAATTTATTTCAGTTCTTCACCCTTGAGCGCATTTCCTTGTTCTGACTTGAAATTTCTCATTGACCCTGTGAAGCTGGAGTATTCTGACTCATTCCTGCCGATTTTATCCATGCCTCTGAAAATTTCATCTCCTCCATCAGACTTAGGCGTATTTTCTTCTAGAGGTGGAATTTAAATATTTATACTTAGAAAAATATTCTATCATTTCATCACTAGCTTGGGCGCATTTAAGCTTTTGTCCTACCACTTGCAAACACTTAGAAAATATTTCTGGCTTCCTTCTCATCTAGGGCGCAATTCATGGGTAGTGCTTCCATTTTGTTACTTAGAAAATTCTTCAAGAACTTCTCTTCAAGGTAGGGCGCATTTAGTACCTCACACTTTCAATTCCCAAGACTTAGAAAGTCCTCAAGTGGTTAAGGCGCACTTTACCACCCCTTCTTCCAACTGGTGACACTTAGAATAATTCCAGCACCTCTTCCTAGGCCAAGGTGCATTTAGCAGGTGATACTTCAAATTTCAAATACTTAGCAAAATTTCCAAACCTTCAGCTTTCTTTTCAAGCAGAGGTGTATTTGAGGGTGGTAACTTCAAACTTAGAAAAATTCCATGTCTCACTTCTCCTTCCAGGTGCATCTCACCATTGAAGTTCCAATTTGCAACACTTAGAAAGTTCTCAAGCTCCATCATCTTGTTGGGGCGCATATGAGAGGTCCAACTTCAAGTTTGCATGCCTTAAACACTTTTCCAAGCTCTCCCTGCAAGTTTAGGCGCATTAGGCAAGACCTACTTCAAGTCTTCAACACTTAGAGAATTTCAAGGCCTTCCCTCCTTTGTTGGGCGCATTTGGAGTAGGGAGCCTCAAATTTAAAACACTTAGAAACTTTGCTGGAGTCACTTCAGAGTTTGGGCGCATATGACTGGCTGAGCTTTCATTTTTAAGCACTTAGAATATTTTTCTATCAATCTCCAGTTTCAAGGGTGCATGTGGAGGGGTCTTCTTCAAATTTGAAAGACTTAGACAAATTTTCATGGCTTATCCTTCCAAGGGCGCATTTACCTAGGCAAGCTCTAAGTTTTCCACACTTAGACATTTTAAAACTTACTTCTCCAACCTAGGGCGCAAATAACCCCTTGTGCTTTCATTTTTATTTGCCTTAGTCAAATTTCTAATCACCTCTTCCCTCTCAAGGCGCATTTTGACCCCAGAGCTTCTAATTTTCATACTTGGGAGAATTTTTATGCCTTCTTCCCTCAAGGGCACATTTGGAGGCATGAGCTTCCAATTTTTACACTTAGAAAAATTTCCTCATGGCATCTTTTCAAACTTGGGCGCATTTTGCCCTTGGAGCTTCAAATTTCAAGACTTGGAAAATTTCAAGGCACATCTCTTCTAGCAAAGGCGCAAATCATAGCTTGAGCTTTCAATTTCTCAGACTTGGAAAATTTCAAGGCACATCTCTTCAAGCTTGAGGGCGCATTCAAGATGTTGAACTTCAAATTTTGAATACTTAGTGAAATTTCATCATCCCCCTTTCTCCTCAAGGCGCATTTAAGGTGCTTAGAAAATTTTCATCAACCTTCAGCTTTTAAAGGCGTTTTTCACTGGCTGGACTTGAAAATTTATCAACTTCAGTGAATTTTATGACATTTGTCAATTTTAGAGTGATTCATTCATGCTAACCCTAGCTTGCCCTAACTTTCTAATTTTAGAAATTTTCCCAAATTTTGAATTTCAAGCTCCAAAAGGTTGGATTTTGCTTTGTTTTGAATCTCGGGATGCATTTGTGTTGTTGATGCCTGATATCTGTCTGTACCTGCTATTTTTAGCAACTTGCTAAAAATAGCAATTGCTCAGAATGCCTTCAAATTTTGCGTGCAGATTGCCAGAAGGGTATTGATCGTGATTGGATGCTGCTTCTGTCTGGCTGTCGTGTTTCGCCCTTGATTTTAGGAAACCCTAATTCTTTTGTACCAGCCAGCTAAAAATAGTAAGTGTGATTTTCCATCCTCTGCAATTCCGTTCATCTTGAAATTCGCGCCATGGGGTCCTCATCACTTGCTTGACTTGTTCATGCTGATGCCTTGCACTGACCTGCTATTTATAGCATGTTTCTGGAGGTGGCTTACTATTTATAGTAAGTGCTTGCTTCTGAGACTTCCACAACTCCGTTTGACTTGAAATTTGAATGCTGTGATCCTCGTTGGTAAACTTGCCTGCTGACATCGACGCTTGCTGCCGACTTTCTATTTTTAGCCCATTTATGAAATGACTTACTATAAATAGTAAGTGCTCCGTTTGCCTTCAAATTTTACTAGCGGATAGCTTGAAAGATGCTGATCGCAATGGTATACACTGGTTTTTGAAAATTCTGGCATCTGACCCCTCATTTTGGGTCCCGAAGTTGGAAACACTAATTGGTCTTGCATGCGTATCAAACGACCTCCGTTTGTTCTCATTTCTGTTGCATTGCGATCAATTCGTGATTCTGAAGTGCTGGGAAGCGGCTGCCGGGATGCATCTGCTAAAAATAGTAAGTTCCTGAATGAGTGATTATCTCCGTTTGCATGTCATATCACTGCACAGCTCTCGAAAAACCCATAAAGAATATGCAGACATGCAAAGGAAACCCTGACATGCAAACCCTAAAAATAGCCTTGGAAGGCTGAACTCTGAAGGTTATCATCTCGCTTTGCATGTTATACTATCGCGAAGGTCTCAAAAAACCCACAAGGAATCCTCAAACATGCATCGGAAAACTCTGCATATAACCCCTGAAATTTGCCTCGGAAGTTGGACTGCTAAAAATAGTAAGTTGTCTGTTTCAACCCAAATTTTTCTAGTGAGTAGCTTGACATGTTCTGAATGCAGTGTAACTATTAAAAATTCAAGAATGCTGAAGGAATGCCTTGAATTACACACTTACTAAAAATAGTAAGTATCTCGAAATCTGATGAAAATTTGCTGAGAGCTTGCTAGAAGCATACTGACAGCAATGTTAGTCTCTATTTTCAATTTATTTACTTCATTTGATTTCAAATTGGCAAGGAAGTTCAAAACCCTAATTTTCAGACTTGGCCAAAATTTCATGTTTAAACTCAATGACGGGCACAATCCTCGAAGGGCATATAGTAGAAAAGAGAGACAACAACAAAACGAACTAAAAGCAAAGCCAAAATTAGGGGGTCCCCATTTGCAATGGGGCGATGTGTGAAAAAGGTCACAACAACGTCCACCCTTGAGTACCACCTTTTAACACAACTTCAAGTCATTACATTAGGCGAGAGGGTCAATTTGAAAACATAACATTAATGACTTGAAATAATTTATTTCTCCAAATATTGCACCTTAAAAGCCAAAACAAAAAATACTCAATTGTTCCAACTGAAATGGAAAACTCACTGAAATGCTATCAACTAGATCACTGCCAAAATTAGAACTTACTAAAAATAGTAAATTATGAGAAATGCCAAAAACCTCCAAACAATGGAAACCCTAATTTCACCTCAAGGAGCCTACAGGCCTCCGGAATAGGCTAATGAGCTCTGAATTGATCATTGATGAGAAGGGGACATTACAAAATTACAATCACTTCCGATAAAGGAAGAACTTGAGGATCCCTAAATATTAATGCGGGACTGATGCTATATTCCGAGGGCATATCCCTAGAAAGTGACAAGGAGTTAGACTTTGCTGGTGAGACTAGACGTAGATAATTGAGGTTGGCTTGCTCCCTCATTCTTCTCTTCACTTGACTAATTCGAGAGAGAGCGTGACTGATTGTCTCAGTATCACTTAACCAGACAACATTTTCATAGTTGGTTCCCTCTATTGTAAGAACAATGGCCTCTTTTTCCTTCTTTTCCCTCAGGTAGTGCTCATTCCCGATTACTAACTCTCTTGTAGTTAATTTGAGATGCACCATCCTGGCATAAGAAGTTCCAAACATTAGTCTCATTCAATGTTGGATGGAAAGTATGGTGAGCACATAGGTTCCAGAGCAGAACCTGTTAGCTCTGGTACCACGTGTAACATGCCAATTGTTGAACGAAAGTAAATTCACTAAGTTTAACTTTCAAGTAAATAACTATGTTCAAACGCATAGCAATAAATTTTTTCTTCTATTTCAAAGACTAAATGCACATCTGAAATTGAACATATTTCAACTTTCCATTTGCATTATAATCGAAAATTACAATCTTTCCATCACAGTTCAAATCTCATGATAACATTTCTTGCATTACAACTTCCATAGAAATGGATATAAGATGACATACATAGCTTCACAAGCTTCATAAGCATTAGTAACAAATGGTCCAGGAAATCCCCTACAAATCTCGACTGCCGATTGATGAGGAAAAGCATCACTCAAGCGCTTTTCCACCAACCACGGACTCAAATGCAGTCCCCTGCACATCTTCCACATATGGCAAGATGGCCCTACCTTTTGACAAAGAGATTGGTTGGTAATACCCCATAACAAATAGCCTTACTGAGCCTAGTGTTGTGCCCTACAATCCAGAACCTAATCATATGGTAGCTACACCTACACGTATGAAAATCCCGAACTAGAATGTCTATACTGGACATAGTGAACCTTGACAGTGTAAACAGTGGCTACTTACACTACTTTGGCCAAAGTTTCATATAAAAAGTCATCTCTTCACCCACTATCTATCTCGATTTGGTTAATGACCATTCATGTACTATGCATAAGCAATTCCCTTCTTAAGGTAATCTTTAACCCCAAGAACATCCTATGTTTATATCATTCCTACTTAGTATATGTAACACATAAGCTACTTTCATTATAGAACAATCTAGTTCTAAGATATCCCTTGAACTCTCTATAGTTCGTCATACATAATAACTTAACTTGAATAACAACAAAAGCTTCACTAGCTTCGTCTTTTCCTAGTATATAAAACTAAGAATACAATCATTCCTCATTATGGAGTATGCACAAACACTCAAGAAAGTACATAAGAAGTAAAATATAAAAAGATTCTTTCAATAACATACTCTTTCCTATTTGGAATATAAATGCTCCTTTCACACAATACATCAACAGCTTTCAACCTTTTCAAAACATATAAAATGTAAGAGGGAAAAATAAGATACCTGTAAACGCTTAATCCCAAAAGTAATAAATTGACTTGCAAGCTCAATCCACTCCAAGACTCCTCAGTAATTCACCCAAATCATATAGAAAAATACTCACAAATTCTCACTACTATCTCTTTTCAAATAACTCTCAGCTCACTCAAGAATATCTCAAAATAAAAACAGCAGAATGAAATTGGATAGTGCATCCCAAATGAAGTGATCTACACCCCTATTTAGACAAAATTATGAGACTTCTCTGCCTATTAACAAGCTAAGTTTATTGACACTTCTCAAATGCAAGGTTCGACTCAGCATTTGACTTCAATTGGTGGCAGAATTCTAAAACAATACTCATCAGATTATAACAGCAAATCGACTAAATTAGAGACAGCAAGAGTTCATTTGAGAAATGCAAGGTGAAAGGCAAACAAGTCGACTTCTATTTTTCCAGCAAAAGCATGACTTTTTCTACCTTTTACTTGGTCTATCTTTGCTGGAGATTACACAGTAATTCTAGACTTATTTATAAAGCAAATTCATATTTGGCGCCACCTCTTTCTTTCATCACGCGTTTTGGTGTTGCATTTTCATAGACTAAGTCAGCGACTTAAATCCATTCAAAATATCTTTTAAACTGTTATAATAGCAGGTTGACCGACTCATTATTGGTAACTTCTAGCACTGCACATAGCGTATATTACATGCTGCAATAACATTTATTCATAGTGCGCTATATATTGTATGCGCTTTATTCTCATTATAAACAGCGCTTGGTTTAAAACCTGTGCTTTGTGCTTAAATATTACGCTTTATCAATATAATAAACCCCTTGCACTTCTTCAAGGATGTTTTGCCAAAAAATGGAACAACTTAGAAATTTCTAAATGGAACAATTTAGAAATTTCCAGGTTAAAAAAGGAATATAATATTCTTGAGTCAATTTTGAGATCTTATACAACTCTGAAAAAACTAAAAAACCCTAAGCAAGATACAATTTCCTGTGGAAACTAACTCCAATCCTAAGTGTTATGATAATATTAAATGGAAAGATGACATTCCCCTCCTAAAAATTAAATCCCATAATCTTTATAATTTATTAAACGAACCCCAAGATGTATTGGCCCATGTAAATCAGGTTTGGGGAATCAATATTTGGAAAAAACAATGGTTAGTCATTTCAAAAACATGTTAGTCTAAAGTTGTCGATCCTAAAAAATGTTGTTTTGGGTGGTTGTTACTATTAGGAAAATTGGTCAGTGGTCCACAATCAGTTTGTAATCTTTGCAATTGTCTTGAATATTTTGTTCACATTTTCTTTAATTGTAAGTATGCCTTGGGAGTACAGTCAGTTTTAATGGGCAATGCGCTAGGTTGGGATTGTAGGGACAATGTGTCATGGCAAGCAATTTTATGTGGTTATGTCAAAGGTTTGAATGCTGGTCTGAATGTGTTTTGGAATGTTCTGTCCATTGGGATTTTGTGGTTTATTTGGAAAAAGAGGAATGAAGATTTGTACCAAGGTAGAAGAAAACCCCTTACTGAGTCTGTTCATAGACTCACTTTTCTTGTTATTGTTGAGCAAGTAACCCTGACACTAATGATTCCTGCAGACAAACTCATAAAGATATTGGATGAAGGAGCTGCAAGTGTGTTCAAAGGAAAATAAACAACTTTAAAGGTGAATACATTGACTTTCAAAACAAATATTGCAAACTACACCAATATGAGCTGAAGAGGGATGTTGCTCTCAAGGACCTAGAAATCACCTATTAGAACTTTGACAACAGTGGATGGGAGAGGGTATCCTCCCCCTTGGGTACCCTCCCAGGAGTTAATTCCTTCAATCTTAGCAAAAACTATGCTAGCAACAAAGCTCAAAATAATGCTGAAAAGCAGAGTTAATGAAGGTTGTAAAACTTTTTTCGAAGATGTAAAGCATGGATTGAACATATGATTAGAATTTTCTGATATGTAGCCCATGGGGCAGTATGATATTGACTGTGAGCAGTCCCTATATGATGTACTCTGACTCTTTTGCTTTTGGTAATCGAATATCAATTTAAAAAAAAAAAAAATTGTTATTAAATTATTTTTTACAATACATTAGATTGTTGAGACTCATTTTGCATCACACACAATCATTTTGAGAAGACTTGTGACAGTGCAACCAATGGAGTATGTGGATGCAATCAAATTCACAGAAGGCCCAAAAAGTGCAATCATTGATCCTAGATGCTGACTGGTGGGCTTATGTGGAATATATCTTGATTTTCCTTGATCCCATCATGAGTATGATCAATTTTGTTGATAATGTTTGGGAAGAATCTATGATTGCATGGACTCCATAATAGAAAAAATAAAGGCCATGTAGCAAGGAAAGAGAATGAACCCAACAAAACATTTCTCCTACAAGTAAAAAATCATTCTTGACCATTCAAACAAGATGACCCTGCCCTTGCATCTCCTTGCATGTGCATTATCTCCCAAATCTTACAGCATGGAGATAATTTCTTTGCCTAGGAGAAAGGTACCATATAGAGACAATGAAGTTGCTTAAGGGTAACACTTAATTTGGGTTAGGTTAGGTTACGTGTGTGGTTACCTACTCCTTACAAATATTAAGTTATATGTATGGTTACCTACTTATCCTTACAAGTATTGAGTTGCATGTGTGGTTGCTGGGTTAATTGGGATAGTTCTCATTCCAAACACCAAAGGTAACCCATGTGAGACAAGCTTTCACTGCCCTACTTTCTTAAACCATCCCACTAGTAGGAATGTGGTGCAGGAGCACCTTTTCACCTCCATGGTTCTATTTTGTAGATGATTCCATTTTCCATTTGTAGAAGTCATTTCAAAGTCATTTGATGAGTATTAGGCAAAAAAATGTAAAATTGTCAACAAATAATGTCAATTTGCAAAAAGTGTAAAAGTTGCAATTAGGGGGTTAATGAGGTTTTGGTCGGTTGTGGGCAGTTAGGAGGTTAGAAACTAATCATACATGGTGTAAATGCCTTTAAAAAGGATTTTGTAATCATTTTGTGGTCGTTGGTGATTGAATCCTTGGATCTAATAATGAAAGAACTTTGATTTTATGCAAATTTTCCAGAAAATTGACTGTTTTCAGGCTTATGTACGGACTGTACGGACTTGAAAATGTGTAAGAATGTTCTTGAAAGTTGATATTATCAGTCACCTTCCAAATCTATCTTGTTTCATGCATTTTAGTTAAAAATTGTGCAAGATATAGTCATTTTTCTCAAAACTGTCTAAAATCCTGATCTAGGGTAACAGTTTGTAGTAAAAATCGTGTTTCTCAAAATGTAACCGTTGGATTTTGCTAAAAATTGGAGGAAATGTCCATAAGAAGGTCCTCTAAAGTCTCACCGGAGAGATTGGATTAATTAGTTGATTTGTGAAAATTATAGGTGACTATTTGCATGCATATCTGCTTATTTAGGCCTAATTAGTAGCAAATAAGTCAACACAGCAGGCATGTGTTCACAAACAAGTGTACCTACAAATGGGATATGTTTTTAATGACCAAAATGGGTACTCAAAAATGTATTTAGGTTTGGGAGATTCAATTTGGTTTGAAAGTTACACCCGATTTAGCCATGATGGTAAGGTTTGAGTCTTGGATGCAAGAATTGATAAATCTGATAAAAGATAGTTGTGAGGCAGCATATTTGGCTTGAATTTTCCAAATTAAAGATGGTAAAGGTATTTTGAAGGTTCTATAGAGATTTGGGACTATGAATGCAAAAGTGAGTATTTGAGTTATGTGATCTGGTGATGAGAAAACAAACAAAGCATGTTTGAGTTTTGTTAAGTGGAATTGAGAAAGTGGATTTGTTCCTTCACTCTGCATCAGAATAAGGATAATCTATGGTTTCTTGGTGGGGTGCATCATACAGCTGTTAAGAGGTGAGATTCTTCTACCATTGACAATAATTAATTCAGCCCAATTGATCTTGATTCAACACTTACGGGTAAAAGAGCCTCCTAATTGCCAGCAGATTAGTTCTTTACCATAATAACTGATTGTTGATTGGACAAAATTGACTTGAGTATATACATGTAACCTCTGCCTGTTGTTGCTACTCTAAAAGTGGAGTTTTGGCCTGCTTAGCATGCAACGTCAGACATTCATAAGCAGAGTGGCCAAACCTATATCAAGAGCAATTGGGGAGCATTGGGCACCTGACCAATAAGCAATCCTATAAAATGCTACTATGGTTGTTTCTACCTAGAATAAATTGACATAACATAGATTCATCGTATTCTGAGTTATCTTTTTGCTTGGAACCCAGTTTGACCTTTAGGTTGATCATGCAAATTCTTGAGTCAAGAACTGGACTGTATATTTAATCTGGAAATACCAAATTCAGACTGGCTACTGAACTAAAGAGCAATCCAGATAATGAGATGCTTATTTTGGTAAAATTTCAGAGAGTGCAGACAAAGTAGATTTCAAATTTTCAAGAAGTTTCCCAGGGGAGAACCCTGGATGGTAATATCAATTCCACCCAAAAACCAGTTTCCGAATGCAATAGGCATTATTGCAGGTTATTACACCAGTTTTTTTTTTTTTGATAAAATATGTAATTGTATTTAAATAAAAATTTGTTCCTACAAAAGGCCATAACCATTTCAGAAGGGTTAGACAGCGAGGAAGCAAGGCAACCAAAATAAGAGAAACAAGTAAAATACTCAACAAGAAGCAACTTCATAAACTTGAGGCCTTGCCACCTCTAAAACTGTACTCTTGAATATATTGAATACAAAAATACATAAAAGGTACAAAGATATCGGTATTTTTTAGGTCACTGCCATCGGAGATGGCATTTTCAAATTTATCTTATATCTAGTTCAAATGAGTTGTACAATGCTACCCCCTTCTGGATTTAAACCCATAACCTCCACTTCAGAGTACAAAGGCCTTCACCATTAGGCAAGTTGTCTATATTAGAAGCTAACAAACTAACCCATACATGGCACTTAAGCTTCATTTTCCAAAACCAACTTATTCAAAAAGAAAAACATGATGAGAATAGGGAAAAAAAAATGAAGAAAACTCATATGCTATCCATCGCTATTTCTGTTCACAACTATTTATATTGTAATTACTTTCTATATTTAATCATGTGCTCTCATCAACTATGTTGCAGAAGGTTCAAGCATGAAAACCTACCGTTGGATAGTATTTTTTCAGCAGACTTCCAGCCATGATCCTCAAGTAAAATAGCAAAAAGCGAGAACCCAACTGTGAAACTGTTGAATTAGGGTTAGGCTGGAACAGAAAAAAGCAGTAAAATGATAAATTAGAATACAGAAGCATCAGAGATCCTGCAATATATAAGTTAGTTAGGATTGGCAACAAGCTAATTCTGTAATTTTTTTGAAATATGTTTAAAATTGATAAGAAAATCTGAAAATGCATTGCATGTCAAAGTAGACTATCATAACCTGGACATGCTTGTCTATTCAAAATGTTTGATTCTGCTAATTCTTGAAACATGGTGCTATACACAATTTTTTTAACATGCTAGTGCTGCAAATAATAAAAATTTAGAACACTGTCGATAAGTTGTTCACAAACTATTACTTTCTTGTCTGCATAAGAGTCAATTGCAAGAAGAGTTCCTATAATTATGTTAGATTCAAATCAAACTTGCTTATGATCAGCTGTCAATATGTTATACGTGCATTGAAATAGAACATGCCAAACTTTTCATTAGAGACAAGGATATAATGGAAAACATCAAATAAGTTATGACATATAAACAAAATGGTTGAACAGCAGCCTTCCTCTCATCTATTGGATGCAATTCAAAGGACAATAATAAAAAAATTGGTTATATTTCTACTATGAAAATACCAAGACTATTTTTGTATGTTGATATTAAATAACATGTATGTAGGGGTATGCAATATGGCTAGCATGAACCTCTCATAAAGTCCCATTTCTAATGATCAATGCTGTACAATCATGGATCTCCTTGTCTTTAGCCTCACTCTCTTATGCCTGACTGTTAAAATGCCATTCTCATTTGAGACTTAATGTGATACACATTGCATATACACGTGATATTAAGATTATAAATGACACATTAATTGAGAACTTGGGATTAGTAAGTGGAGTTCTTATTGGGACCCTAATAAGCTTTAAAGAAGCTACTTTTTAAAAAATTGGTATGACAAACTCTTAAGAACATAATGAGACAAAAGAGTTTCAACTTTTACTAAAATAGAAAGATTAAAGAGATGCCACCTCCTTTAAACCCAATAAGGCAAAAGTGAATAGTTTTACAAACGTAATAAAGACAAGAAGGAAGGTGAATCACATGTAGCAACTCAAGGGCCATAGGAATGATAAACAAAAAGTAGGAAATAGCAAACTTTACGCCACATCACTTACCAAGGAGACCAAAGAGACACTCGTCAAGGTACCAAAATCATTTGAGAGCCTATTAGATGCCTAGAGATTTTTTTCAAGTGAAGTTAATTTTTGCTGATTTTATGCTGATACACTCATATGGAGGGAAGATATATACTTTATATGAAGAATGCCAACACTTCAAGGACAGTGAGGCAAATTGTGAATTTAAATCCCCATTTCCAGCCAGTTTACAGTTATAATGTTATTCTACTTCATATTTACAGCCTATCTAAATAGAGTTTGTCATCAATTTCTGTCAGTTCAGTAGGGTTCAATGCTCAGGGAAGTTAACATGGTGGCTGTCCCAAATGGTATTGTCACCCAGATTCTGCATGAAACATTATGGGATTATATTCTGGTTTCAGTAAGTTTCAAAAGAAATCATTACTGATTGCTTCTACCAATTAGCGGGATGGTCTCTTGAAAGAGTTCACACTTGTTGTTTTATGAAAGTGTTTTCTCTCATTACAATCAGTTTGAAGTGGCCCTATAAACTAAGTTACCGGTTTGGGTTCGAGGGTTCAGTCAAAAAAAAAATTAGGGTTGGGTTCATTTGGGGTTTGTCAATACAAAAACATATAAAAATAAAAAATATATACATATTTGCATTAGTAATTAAGTTCAAAATACACCACCATATTAATAGTTAAATATTAGTCAAACTCAAATGTCATGATATAGATTAAAGTTAAAAAATAATAATGCCTATTGTCAACAATCAGCTATCATTGATCAAATATCATATGGTCATCAAAAATATCATCATCACCATCCATATTAGATGATGTATGCAGTGGTAAATTAGAAGAACCACAAAGTGCCACGAGACACTAGTATTGGCACTAGCACTAGCTTTGGCACTAGTACTCTCATGCTCACTAGTTGGCTCATAGTCATCGTCAAAATCAAGTGCAACAAAGTGGGCAATGGAAGCATCCAAGTCAATAGGCTCTGGCCCAATATGCCACTTTCTTGTGTCACCTTCTTTGTAGCCACTTTGTTTGTATAAGGATCCGCAAGTTTGAATGCACATACACAAAGTCCTCTACCATTTTTGGGTGTAGTCTATTGCGCTTTATTAAGTGGATGAAGGAGTATGTGCTCCAATTCCTCTCAAATGAAGATGAACTTACAACCTATTAAGATAAAATTATGTTAAGAGTGACAACATTTAAAAATTTAAATTATAAAATTAAAATATAAATAAAACTTAAAAATAAAAGATTTTTTTTATAAAACTTGCGATAAAATTTTGATTGCAAGAGGTTGCAAGTACATGTATGATTGGACATGGAAATACCACCAACTATGAGCATCGACCATATACTTGTCCCAAAGAGCATCAAGACCACAATTGTTGGAGCCTCCAAAATCCATGAACTCAACCCTCATCGCATCTCGTCTACCACAATCAGTGAAGAGTCTGCAAAGTGCTGCCTTGTACCCTTGAGTGACTTCAACATCTCTATATGGGGCAACTCTTGTTGTCACAAAAAGGAGTTGAGCACTATAATATTTGGGACTCAATGCAAAAGCAAGAAGATGTAGCGAAGTAGTCATTTTGTTCCATCTCTCTACAATGATTTTGTGTAGTTCTTTGAAGAATTTTCTTCACAATCTTGCTCTTTTGCATTTGTGATAACTTTCATCTTCCCAATTATTGAGTTGATGCCATCATATACCTCACCCAAAAAAGGCCTATCCATGTCGGTATAACGGATCATGCTCAATATGGGCTTAGTAAAATTGACAAGATACTCAACACGATCCCACCAAATGTCATCTAGGATCATTTTTAACCTTTTCTGCCCTTGTAGCGCTAGATTGCCTCCATATGGACCAATTTGGGTTGATGACCATATTAGAAAGTGCCTCACAAACCTTCACAAGTTGTCTCAACACAATTGTGTTGGAGGCAAAAAGGGTCTTAGCAAACTATTTGAAAATCAAAATAAAATAAAATAAAATGTAGAAAACTTAAAAAGTTTACTAAAGTGAAACATGCTTATTATTTAACTTACCTTTAGCAACTCCAATTTCGAGAATGTTCTAAATATACCTTGTGACATATAGTGGTTGGTGACGAACATTTGGATCTCTTCGGCCTCAACATACACCTATTTGATCCAATCAATTTTGGTGCCAATTTTTTGTAGCATTAGGTTGAGGGAGCAGACAACACAAGGTGTCCAAAAAACATGTGAATAACACCCCTCGACCAATAACCCAACCGCCCTACAATTTTTGGAAATCTATTATAACTTGCCAACATTTTGAGGGCCCACTTCCTCAATGGTTTGTCAAAGAATGTTAGCAATAAATGCACTGTCCTTCACCTCTCCTTCACAATCCATTGCTCTAAAAAACATTGCCCATTTAGGGGACACTGTAATAACATTGATCAATGGGCAATTTTTTGCATCTTTCCATCCATCAAAAATGATGGACACCCCTATTTTGACCCACAAATCTCTTATGGGCTTCAAGGAGTCCTCTACAAATTTCACCTCTTTATCCAATAAGGTGCTACATACTTTCTCAAAACCCAAGTCCTTGTACCCTTTTGGAGCCTCATTAATTGATTTCAGCATTTTTTGTCAATATGGTGAGCAAACAACATTGAATGCCAATCCATTTGCATAGACTCATCTCGCCGTGTCTTGATTGGCAATCTATCTAGCCTCATTCCGAAATGCCATTTCCAATGGTCTATTTGATCTCTTATGTGTAGATGCCACAGTTTATTCTTCAAGTATGGACAAAAATGGATGGCTCTTTGTAGGTTGAAAATGAGAAGGCGGTGGAGGGGCTTCATCTCTCGAGATCCTTTCTTTAACAAAGGATGATTTGATTTACAGCCCACTGCTTGGTTTTCTTTTTCTTGCTCTTCAATATATGTCAAGACTTTTGCATCTGGAATGACATTGCCATCTTTTCCTAGACAAAATTTGATGCCTTGTCTAGGGATCTTGCACAAATGGCCTTTCACTTGACTATATGAGCTCGAATATCTAACTTTACAATGACCACAAATCCAAACATAACCTCCACCACTTGGAAGTTGTTGTACGGTTGTACCATTTCAACATATTTCCAAAGGGGAGAGTTTGGGTTTGTTTTCAAGTGGGGTTGGCTCACGGAGCTAGAAACAGTTGCCATTGTAATTAGACAACAAGTTCAATAAACAATGCATTTGAAAAATTGAAACTAATGAAATTTGAAAAGAAAAATATATAAATACAACTTAATAGTTAATTCATTTTAAAAAATTAAGCATGTGTTATAGATACCTAGAAGAATGAAAACAAATCAAAAAATACAAAACAAAACAAGAGAGTTCATGTAAAAAAAAATTGTAGGAAAAAAGACCAAAAACTTCAAAAACCCCACCTCTTATGAAGAAATCTTCCTCTACGATCTCTTTGACAAAACACGAATACTTGCAAATGCATAGGAATAGCACAAGTACAACAACCAGCTTGGAGCATTCAATGATCAATCTTCAACTCTATTCATGCAATGGCAAGCAATAAAATAACTTCAGCAATGAAGGCTTTTTTTTTTCATTCACAATATGACAAATGAGTTTTCTTTAACCTTTTGGATGCTTTGTATGTCACATTTTAGGGTGAGTGGGGCAAAAGGCACTTTTTAGAGTAAAAAAAGTAAAAAAATTAAAAAATGCCAACATTTGCCAATTGGACGCATGAGACAGCAAAATTCTGCCTGGGTTCGTCCGGGCTGTACCCATAGGCTGTGGGCAGGACCTTGTCCGAACCCACAAGGGACCGGACCTGGACCCCGAACCCGAGAGACCAAACCAGGACCCGGGGTCTCCTACAGGCAAACCAATAACTTAGCCTATAAAGGCTGAAGATACTGTATGTAATTTTAGTCAATCTCAACTCATTTTATTATATTTTGTTATTTAAGTTTACAAATATATTAGAATATTTATCCCTTATAATGCATGTATCTTTGTTATGGTTGGTCTGAATCTAGTTATTATACATGTTGCCATAAGTCATAAAGGGACTGAATCTAGCATGGTTCTTGAGGAATGCACTGTGGAATGGAGTGGAAGTGTTGAAATGATGTGGTATGCATGTTGTGGGAGGTTGCAATGGCTGTAGTAACATGACTATTCCCTCTAGCTGGTGATTAAGGCCCTTGTTATTAACAAAAGCACTACCAAAACAAGATTCTATGACAACATAAGGACTTGGCATGGAATTTGCATTTCACATTCTGGCCTTGTTCAAGAACTTTATGAATAGCTGTATTCATGGTTACTCATGTATATAAGTGGGGCATGACGAGATTCCATGGATAATGGTAACTGATTCAGTCATGCCTGGTTTATCATGACTATGTTTGGCATTTATTTGTTTTTACCTTTGGTAAGGGAAGTTGTATGCACCAAGAAAAATCACCATGTATCCACAGAATTAGATCAATAGAGATGTGTAGACTCACAAGAAAAATTGCTGGTTGGTCAATGACCTGAGGTGCTCATAAATGCCCATGCCCTTAAGTAATGGTGTCATGATGCTGAAATAAGACAGTGATGGAAACATGAATCTGGCTTGGCCAATGACTGATGAGCACCATCTCCTCTCGTCCCTTCCATTACAGATTGCTTTACTTTTACCTTCAAGGCATCCATGCACTCTTACTGTCAACCCGTCTAACTCAATCTACAACTCTGTTCAGCACTAAGAGATCATTGGCTAATTGCATGTGCAATCTGACCAATATCTGGGATCAAATATATAATCCAAAACAGATAATAACTTTTGGAATTGGATCCCTCTTGAATAAAGCACTAGCATTCTTTTAGGCCTCCTTTAGATTGGAAGGGACATCTGTTACTAGAAATTTCAGTGATCAGGGACTGCGGGAGGGGGGCTTGCAGGAATCTCTTTTCGTTGGAAATCAAGGTCGAATATTCTTCCAAGGGGAGAATTCTCATCTAAACATGAAGAGACTAATCCCTTCCTGATAGAATTAGAAAATCAGATTATATCTAGAACAATGGGCTTCCAGAAATAAGTCTCTTTGCAAATAGGTGTAAAATTGAAAATGCTATGTCTTCTAGGCTTGTAGCATTTGTTGTAAGAGACTTGTATGATGATATCTCTACGTAATGATATCAGAAGATAGACCAAAAAAGAATCATCCAAGTAGAGGTGTCTGTGTGTGTCTGCTAATGAATCAATCTAAAGTTGAGATTTATGCATTTTTGGGAAAATAGCTATATTTAAAGTTTAAACAGAACTCCAAACTTTGACCTACTTTGAGTTTTTATGATTGATGCAATTGTACTGTAATCTTTGTCAAGAAAGTTTATAATCTACATTGAAAGTCTGATGCTAAATCACTAGATTGTAGTTTTGTAGGATAAAAATAAATGTTGCATAGTCCAACAGAAATCTCTTCATTATTACTGCATGTCAGAACATGTGGGATTTCACTGAAGACTAAAATTGGAACACTTAGACAAACACTTCATTTTTTAGAATGTAGATCAGTAAAGATTTCATTGTATCAACCAAATTCGAATATCCAGCAGAACCTTCTAGTCTTACCTTCAAATATGCTACAGATGAGTAGTTCGGAACCACTTTACCAGCTGGGTTAGAGAGAACTAGTGATTTCACCAATGGTGGACAAAGTTGAGCCACAAGACTAGCTACATATCCTGTGTCATAGCATTTTCTGTAAGCTCATACATAAAAACTTAAGACATTCATAGATGAAACTATGATAAAGGTTCTACGGTCAAATTAGTTAAGAATTCTTAAAATTGGAAGATGCACCAACAAGAAAACATAAGTCAAAGAATACCTCCAAATGAGTTCCCTACAATGTGAGTTGGTTCACTAACAACATTCACAATAAAATCTCTCAGAAGTTCAGCCCATAAAAGCTCTGTATATACAATGTTTGGCTTTTCTGATCTCCCAAATCCTAATAGAGTAATAGCCCATACCTTATAACCACCTTTGGAAATAGCAATTATATTATCACGATAGTGCTCCCAAAATGCACCAAAACCGTGCACAAGAGTAACAGCAGGACCTTCCTTCCCAGCAGCTGCGTACTGAAAAGCAAACAAATTAAAAATGTTAGTGATGCTGGTATAGAATCATCTACCTAAGACTGAAACATTTTTTAATGACAGAATAAGAGAAAAAGGATGATATAAAATAAAGCATCATTATTACTAACATATTGTGAAAAAGAAAGAAAGAAATTGCTAAGTTCTTGGTTCAGGTATGGGATGGGTAACAGATTTGGGGTTTGGGTTTGCCAATACATAAAAAAAAATGCTTGGGTTCTGTACAACTAGGTTCAACTTTACAATGTGTGTGTGTGTGAGAGAGAGTATAAATCAATAAAATATTACAAATATATTAACAATTAAAATAGTTAGGATGGATGACTTGAAAAAAATGCTGGCTCATGGGCACTTAGGGTTTTGCAGTTGCTAGGCAATTGCCTGGCCTTGCTAAGCCCTCCTATTGCCCTTTATGTGCATCAGCTGACTTGTGTTCATGGTCAATCTAGAAGCTTTCTCCACTTTTTATGGCTTTTGGTCTATTTTCACATTTCAAGTTCCTTGGCATTTGCTTGCTACCAGGATTTTTTCCTATAGTCCTTTCTTGCGTTGCCTTCTATGGTTCCTTGATCATACCACACTATTGGGACTGATTTGGGTGTTGGGTTTTTTCTTTCTACTCCCTTGGCTATTGCAGATCTCATTCTCACAATGGATAATAAATCCTCTCACATGGTGCCAAAATGGGACGATTCTCCCTCCATTTACATTCCTATGGGGGAAACAATGGACCTACTTATCAAATATCACGAGTTGGCTCTACTAGGCAAGTTCATTGGTGCTTGGCCCTCTTATAAATTGTTGGCGTTTAAATTTGCACCTCTGGAATGCAGATTTGAAACGGGTAGCTATGCACAGATAAACTGCTCTTCAAATTAAGAGGGGAAGCTCCCTCTTGCTGATGGTGTTCAAGAAAGTAAACTAAAACTAAGTTGCCTATCTTTTTGATCAGCTAAGAGCACAAGGTTTATAAAACTCAAGTGCCGTAGCTGAGATTTTCTGATTTAGAACTTCAACTATGACTAACCTACGCTAATGATGTTTCTATTTTCTAGAGTAAACGCAGAGCAAGAGAAATAGAAATGGACGAAGTATAATTCTCTGACAAAATACTTAAATAAACTCTCCTTCCAACACACATCTACTTACTTTCAATGCAAGTTGAAATTAAAGATCATATAAGCATAACACAAATAACGGAAATCTGAGACATTATATCAAGGCAAAATAGGCTCAAGACTTTATTTCTCAAACTTCTGGAACAAAGATTACACTAAACACATGCACGGAACAAGAACTTGCAGCTAAAAGAGACTTGCAATCTTGCTCTTACACAAAGTAAACCGCAACTACAACAACAACTTGCTGGCTAAAAGAGACTCAACAATTTGCTATCATAAACACAATTGAACAACACTGAATAACAAATAGAAGGCACGAATAGGCTCAGTGTTGTGTTATCACTAGCATGGTTGAAAATAAATGAGCAAGACTGCTCTTATTTATAGCCTAAGCAAAGGAGTAGGGAACCCTAAAATCTCCTTGCTTTTACAACTAGGGCTTGCTCAACAAGCAAGCTTTATTTCTAAAACTAAAAGAAGATAACATCTAACACCTAAGAAAGCAGGAAAAGCTGGAAGTGCCAACTATTACATTTTATCTTCTTTCTCTTCTTCAAAGAATGGATAAGAATTGTTCCAAGAATAGAAAGAAAGTGGAAAGAAAGCTTCTAGATGAAAGTCGCTTTAAATCTCAATCACATCTGCTAAAAAGCAAAAAATTGTGTCCCGGTCAGGTGCATCAATACTATCAATAGCAAAGTTTCGCTTTTCTAAGACTTCTTCACCATCTTCAATCGATCTCAGGAAATCTTCAACCTCATTGGCCGCTTTCTCAAGCTTTGCTGACATCATGTAAATGTGACTTGGCAGAGTCTTATGTTTTTTTTTTTATCCACTTTTGTGCAATCTTTTTGTTGTATTTTTCCTTATGCATGTCCCATATTCTTCCACATTCTTCCTTAGAGATAGTCACATTTTCAGCCAAAGGTGGAATTTGAGAAGCATTTCTCAATCGTGTCAAGTTTCAAACTGCAAATCAATCTGCCTTCTACTGACTGGATCTCCCGTGTTGCCAGATTGTAATGCTTGATGCAAGCGATTACAAACTCAAGACTTTGAACTGATATAGGAATGGATGCTGCTGTGAGGAGTCCAGAGTGTCCTAGGTTTCTGATTGCAGTGTTGCTTGCACTCTCCAAAGCATGTAGATCAAACACCGGCTTGATGTGATGCAAATCCGTCTCAGCTATTTTGATGAAGTCATGGTAGAGAGCTGATTTGGTCTTGAAATCATTGGGAGTGTATTCCATTTTGAAAACCTTGAAAAATGATTGTAAACTCGCCTAGGTTCAGACAAGTTTTGGGCAACTTACTATTTTTAGAATGCTGGTTTTTTTTCTTCAAATGGACAAATTTTTCTAAGATATGGGTTTTGCTCATAATTTTGTTGCAAGACAACCCAGATCATCCGTTTTTTGAAAATTTTGAGTTTAGACTGAAAAAACAGCAAACCCTAATTTCTTCAATTTTTCACGAAAAAAGCTGGCACCTGGGTTTTGTTCAGAAGACAATTTGGAATGAACCCAGTTGATCAGATTTGAAAAATATTGAGGGCTGATTGAAAAAGCAGCAAACCCTAGGATCTGAAATTTTCTTGCAAAAAGTTGTGATATGGGTTTTCTTCAGAAGATTGGAGGACCTAGATGATCAAAATTTGAAAACTCTGATGATTTCTCTGACATGCAAGGAAAAAGCAGCTGCTGCAACTTTGAGAAACTTCAAAAATTCTTCAGAAGAATGAGATGAAGAAACCTAGATGGCTGAAAATTGAAAATCTTTGACCTTCTCCTTCAAAAATTTGATGTTCTGGATGAAAAAAAATGAAAAACAAAGGTCTTATGTTGCTAGTCTGAAAATTAATGGAGAACTTCTTGAAAATCAGCAACCTTGAGCTCTTGAATCTCGAAATAAAAACTTCAAAGTTGCTGCCCTTCTTGAACTTGGACGCCACCTGCAAAGAATAATGAATTTTGAATGATAAAAGCCTCTTAAATAAGCCTTAGGCTTGAGATAACTTTGCTTTCTTTTTGCTTTTATCCTCCAAACCCTAAAATCTTCTTGTGCATTGAACTTGGACATTCATGTTCATCTTGCAATTTTGAAAATATGAAAATTTTGGCTAAGGCAAGACGACTTGGGCGCCCTTCTTGGCTAGAGGCGCCAACTTCTCCCAGACTTAAACCATTTTTTTGAGTTTTTCAACTTTCCTCAATTTTGAAACCCTACTTTGATTCTGATCTCCGGCTTCCAGGTTGATCTGATGGATGAGCTAAATGTTTCATTGCGAAGCTTGAGTGATTTTGAGAAGATCATCCTGGAGGCACCTTCAGGTAAAACCTTCGTTTGATCCTCCAAAATCATGAGTGCCTATCTCCTTCTAGTGCACCGAACCTCCACAGTGTTGCCATTTTTCTGTAATTTTCAAGTCCATTTCCCTTTGATCTTCTGATGAAATCTCGATTCCGGGAGCTACATTGATCTGATTGGCTGACCGTTTGCTTCGCTGGATAGCTTGGCTGAATCTGACGAAGTGATCTTGGTGGTTGCAACTGTAAATTCCATCATTTCAAGCTTCAAAATCTTGGGCGCCTATTCTCTCCAGGGGCGCCCATCTCAACCAGACTTAGCCATTTTCACGTTTCTTCATCAACTCTTCTCCTTCAGATGATCTTGTCATTTCTGATGATCCAGAGCTCGGATGGATTGACTACTGGACTCGTTACGAAGCTGAGAAGAATCTGAGGGGTGTCCTGGGAGTGATATCACCTGAAAACTGCATCTTAGGGGTCAAAAGCTTGGGCGCCCCTGGCTAGCTGGGGCACTCAACTTCACCAGAGTTAGAAATTTTTCAATATTTTCTTCTTTGCTTTTGACTTTTGATATTTTGCTTGTATTTTTTCCCTCTGCTCCGCCTTCTGCATCTGACGACTGCCCACTTAGATTAGCGAGCTGATGATCTCGTTGGAAAGCTGCTTCAAAACTGAAGATGTCATGTTGGAGGCTTCGTCTGCAAATTCATTCATTTAGGCCTTCAAAAGCTTGGGCGCCTATCTCCTTCAAGGGCGCCCATTTTATCCAGACTTAGAATATTTTCATCTGACCCTAACTGCTGGATTTGACCTCTCAAAAGGCTGGGCGCCCCTGGGCACCTGGGGCACCAAAAGTTCCCAGACTTCAAATATTTTTGGTGATTTTCCATGATTTACATTTTGTCTTCTGGTTGAAACCTCTCCGTTTGATCTCGGATTCCGGGTGACTGGTTAATCTAATGATGACACTATCGGACTCGCTGCGGAGTTGGGAGGAATCTGAACAACTTTTCCTAGAAGCACAAACCCTAATTCCATGATCTGATGCCCTAAAAAGATGGGCGCCTTTCTCCTTCTGGGGCGCCCATGGCTGGCAGACTTGGTCATTTTCCTGCAGATTTCAACTTCCTTCTTCGTTCTTCGTACACGTTCATCATTTCATCTTTTGTTTAGTGCTTGAACGTTGAATCTGACTCCTGGCAGCTGACTGGCCTCCATTGATGACTTTTGAAGCTCCTAAAATGCCTTTTGAAATTGAAAAAGCAGAATAGACCCACTAGGGAAAAACTAATCATTTCTTGATTCTGACTGCACCAGCCTGATGAGGAAGTATTTTGGGCCAATCAAAATCAATTTGAACCCTAGCGGACAAACTTTCTAGTTTTAGAAATTTTTGCCAGTATCCGTTTCGAAAGAAACCCGAAAAAACCCAAAAAAAGTTACTATTTTTAGAAAATTTCTAAAAATAGCAGTTTTCCTAAAAAGTAGGGATGAAAAACTGAGATATGGGTTTTGTAGATTAGGCCGCTCTGAGTAGACCCAGATCGTCAGATTTTGAAAATTTCAAGTTTTTACCTCTCATGCAAGACATGCACACCCAAATTTTGACTTTTTTGACAGATTTAACAAGACTTTTACTTATTTCTTCAAAATGCCTAAGTGTAGCAAAATTTTTAATTTTGGGTACAACATAAATCATAGGCTAATTGAATTGATACAGAATGGAGACCATTGATCAAAGGAGAGGTCAACATTTCCCTATGTGAGGAGTTTCTTCATGGCAACCTTCTAAGCCAAAGAGGAGAAAGACTTGATTTTTTAAAATGGCCCTTGGTTTATGGGCTCCAATAATTTGTACCTAGATCATTGGACAACTAATTTTGATCCAACAAAGGAGACAACCCATAAGGTGCCAGTTTGAGTAAGACTCCCCTTTCTTCCTTGTGGTTTGTTAGTACCAAAATTAGTACATATAAAAAAAATTGCCTATGGTCAAAATTATTGCTAGAAATCATGTCATTCTTGTCATATTTTCAATGCCAAGAGACCATCTTTCCTATCCAATTACTGAATCAAGTATCGGCTATTTTTTTCTAGCTAACGTGTTTCCAAGTTGCCCATGAATGAGAATTATCAAATGCAAAGAATGTTAAGGTGACTCCAACACAAGTGGAAGAATGGAATATCAAAGGATAGTAGCAACGACCCAACAAAATCTTGCCCCAGAGAAATAATGGCTATGGGAGGATTTTGCACTTTTACAATGGTTCAACCAAGCAAGAAATCATGCTAGGGGTGGCAAAGACGAGCAAATTCTGATAAAGAAAGAACTTAAGTCAAATAGCATGCATGTTGCGCTATTTAAGTGGCAATTCTTTATGAAAAACACAACAATGGTGATGTCATAAGAAAAACACAACTATCATGCTAAGTGAAAAGAGTTTTAAGTGCAAAAGTGCACTTTTACAATGGTTGAGCCAATGAAAAATTGTGATTCAAGTGGTTGCCATTAGATGAAAGCACAACCAACAAAAGAAGAATACAATTATTAAGTGAAGTCACACTTTTCTATTGGCATTGCTAATGAAAAAAATTACAATTCAAGTGGCTTACTTCAAGAGGAAATGCAACCAACATGAAAGGAAAAAAGAAATAAAGAAAATTCACAATTTTAAGATGGCATTTCTAGTTAGGAAAGGCACATACGGTGGCAGGAGAAGCAAAAAATGATCCCACAAATAAACTCAAGTTATGTCGCACTTTTCAAGTGGCAGCGCCAAAAGAAAATCGCAAAAAAGAAGTGGTAGTTGATTGATAAAATGCGACTAGCATAATTAATGAAAAGAAACAAGTCAAGTCACACTTTTGTGGCTATATCATCTTAAAAGCATTACTTCAATGGCAAATGAATGAAAAAACAGCAACCAGCAAGTAAGTGGGAAACAAATAAAAGGAGGTGTCACACTTTTTGCCTACCAAGCCATCTCAAAAGCACAATTTAAGTGGCAATCCTTTAAGTAAAATGTGACCAGTAAAGTTTGATTTTAAAACATAAAGAAAGCACACTTTTCCAGCAACATTGCCACTCAGGAAGTCTGCCCACTTACTAACAAATCACCTAAAGATAGTTTCAAAGCATATAATACGTGTTCTAAAGAAAACTGTGTCAAATCATGGCTGTTCTTTGACATAGGTGACCTATTTTCAATGTTCCATGAGGATGCATCCCCCCCAAAAACCCTGTGTTTTCGAGATGGGGACATCTCAAAGACTTGGGGACTTGGGGGGGACGTCCCCCTGCCGCTTCGCCGCCAATGTTGTTGTCTCCGAAACGTCACTGAGACGTCGGGGACTCCTAAGAGTCTCCTAACCATCTCGAGGATGCCCAGGAGTCTTCTCCGGCTAGATGACCAAAAAGCAATTTAAAAAAAAAAAAAAAAAATTTCTTTGAACTTCGTGCCCAAGGCTGAACCCAAATGGCCTATGGGCTCCACCCAAACCCTACAAACTCTATAAAATTGCCTCCTATCCTCATTTTAATTCACAAAAAAAAATCAACAAGAAGCTAATAGTGTGAGTGTGAGAGTGAGTTGCAAGTGCAAGGTAAAAGAGTGAGAATGAAGAGCAAGAGGGTTGAGGAGGAGCAAGAAGAGGAGTGACACTAAGTTAATGTTCACTTCAAAATTCAAATGTTTAAAACTAGTTTACCAAAGTTTCATTTGTAATTCTTATATTTATACGTCTTTTTATAACTATTTTTTCAAGTACTATATGTATTTCAGCGTTGCCCCCTGCCACTGTCCCCTTGTCTCCCTATCGTACCCAAACCTAGGCCCTTGGTCCCTCGTCCCCATGTCCCCGTGGCCCCCCGCTAGGAAACTCTGTTTTGAGGAGAAAACAGATTTAAAGTAGATAAAACCCTATTTTAATTGTTTATTGCTTCTTTTGTAGAGGATAGGGATTAGGGTTGCTTTAAAGTATTATTTTATTATTTTCTTAGAGAGCTTATAAATAAGTGCCTTGAGCACATAGAATGTAATGTCCCCATTTTATGCAATATTGTTTCGTGAGCTTTTGGCTAGTTTCCAAGTTTTCCCGTAAGCTTCTAGGTGTGCTATAATGTCCCCTTCTCAAGCCTAGTCAGTAGTTGCATCAATTAGCCTATTCTAGAGTTTTCATAGGCTAATCGGAGGTGGTTAGGAGACTCCAAGGTTCTTGGAGAGCTCAGTGGTGGTTTTCTCAGCATTCAGTGGTGTGTTGGCGTTTTGTTGGCCCGCAGGATGGTGGTGTTAATCTTTGTTTTGGCACCTGGCATCTTCCCTCATTATCAGTAGCTTCTTGGTACTATCAGTTTCCATTTTAGATGCCTCGTTGATGCTTCTCCTAAGGTGGTTGGAAATATTTTAATATTTACACTAAAGTCATAAAGTAATGTTTAAATATTACTTTAGTGTTAAATATTATAAAGTTTAAAAAGTTATTTCCCCAAGTTGGACACCTAAGGAAATGTGTTGGGGACTTAAAATGTTTTAAAATTAAAAAGGGGCCTTTGAGGGAAAAAATAAAATATTTGAATTTTTAAATGGGCCCTTTTCCCTCCAAACTCTATATATTAGGCTTTGGGCTCTCATTTGGATAATTTGAAATCACACACATAACCAAATGTTGTCGAAATGAACCCGAGTTCTTCCACGAGTTGACTAAGGATGAAAACTATCATCAATCTAATCTAGTTTTGGTGGAGAAAGATCCATCCTAGCTAGTTGAGTGTTTTCATTCAGGAAACACAAAGGTTTTTTCATGGAGTTTTGATTTCCAGGTTTTTAGAAGATGAGAATATTCAAGGTATTTTGAATGTGTTTATTGTTGGTTTGATTGGCAATGATTTTTCAGAGGTTTTGGGGTGTTTTTGGTTGAATTTTGAGGCAACTTCAGTTATGTACGTACACCTTGCCAGGACAAGACTGTACCTTAATGAAAATGCTTGGAAAAATGGCTATAGGGCTCAGATTGGTTTGAAATTTGTTGCATTGTGTTCCTTGAGTCTAGGCGCCACTATTGGGAGACTTCCAAGTTTGAGATTGCAGCCAAATTAAATCTAAGGGAGGGCGTACCATTTGGCATAGATAGCTAGAAATGGGGTGTGAGCTTTTGGAGGCAAGTCGTTGCTGCTGAGAGTGGTTTGTAGGATTGGAAGGAGGCACCTAGGACCTAGGAGTCTATTTGGAGCCTTTGAGTAGTGAGTTTCACATTTTTTTAGGTGCTCATGAATTTTCCAGCTAGCCACTAATATTCCTCCAGCGCCTACCTTGGCTGGTAATTGCACAGTGGTGATAGAATAACAGAATAACAAGGGCATTTGTAATGATGATTCTTTAGGGGATCTAATAGTATTTATTACATGTGTTGAAGGGATCTCCAATAAGATATAAAAAATTCTAAAACACTGAAACATTAAGGCAACATTCCTTCACCCATAAAAAATATTTAGAAGCCCTAAATTCCTTTAAAGATCGGCTGGGAGCCTCGAAGCATGGATTAAGAGTGGGATTTGTTCTATCAAGTGCTCCTATGAGATTCCTTACATTGGAGAAACGGGGAAATATATCATTACAAAGGTTAGGAACATGAGGTAGACATTCAACAAGAGAGGATCAAGAAAACAATATTAGTTGAGCACTCATTTTCAAATAGGCATGACATTTGGCCAGGAGATACAAAGGTACTTGCAGTTGAGGACCAATATTTCATGCCACATAAAGGAGAGTATGGACTTTGGTAAACATACAAATAATTTAAATAGAGGAGACGCTTTAGGTTTAAACAAATCCAAGAGACCCATTCTATGTAAATTACAAAGAGACTTCTTACTTTACGAGAGGTGTTAATTTAATTAATGTATTACAGTTAGTGGGCTGCAAATAAATATTTACAATGGCTAGCTTATCTACTATCCTCCTCTAAGGTGAGCCTATTTGGTATAATGTAATTGACTAGAGTAATATATATAAGGAGAAATAGTCCCCAATCCTATCATATCATTTTCTTCCTAACAATGCCCCAAATGCCATGTCCATATAGAACAGTAGGTTTAATAATTGCATTGAAGAGGTGCCTCTTTGAAAGGCTATCCTAGAAATGTATCCAAAAACACTGGCACTTTAGAACAGAAAGTGAGACATATCTCTAACAAAGACACTACTAAAAGATAGGCTGCAGAATGAAAGGTAAGGTACCAGAACTGTCTGGAGTTTTAACGGATTCCAAAAAACTAGAAGGGTGTGGATAAGATAATATGAGGAATACAAGAGTATAGAGGAAATACAAATATCAGATGGAAATAATTTTAAAAATTAAATGCCTCACAAAAGAACTAATGCTATCCCAAGTAATATTTGTTTACATTTTTTACTAATAAATACTAACAGTTTTTATTACCTGAACCAGATGCCCACGCCATCTCCATGTTCTGATTGATAATCCTTTGTTTACACATTGCTGTTGGCTTTTGAAGGCAAGAAGCCTATACCACTGCCAGGATATGTTTAAAAGACAGCACCAATTGAAGCTCTCCTTTTTATAATCTATTATTGATAATGATAAAAATGCATCTACACCTCTTATAAATCTTCTTTCCATACCTCTGAAGATATAGAATCTTCCACAGCAGCAGCAATAGTAAATGCAGAATATCCAAGTGGAGACAGCCATCCTGCATTTCTTTCTCTTTCATATTTTATAGCTTCATGGTATACCCTTCGTCTTGAAATTGTTCCCAGGGACAGAGCACAACCAAATAGAGCTCTGAAAGAGGCTCCTGGTCTGGTTTCAGTTGCACGAACTCTATCATGCACTCTGAAACAAAAGCAACAACCTAACATTTTTAAACATAGAAGGCAGAATAAAGGGCGTTTAAGTGGAATAAATGCTGCTTGATGACAAATGCAAGTTTTAGGTAATACTAGTAGCTTTTACAAAGTTGCTAGCTTCCATATTATTTTAAGGAATTGGCACTAAATCACTCGTTTCCTTAACTTAATTGCAAAGATCACTTGTGTTTGTCACAACTGCATATAAAACTTTAACATATTTGAATCAGATGAGTTTGTAACAAAGCTTTACATTAATCCACACATAATTTGAATACTTTAACAAGCATACTTAACAAGCAAAGAAATATGGAGCTATTGCAAATCTCGAGTAAGTTTTATGACCAAAGTTTAGGCTTCACCATGTAAGTAGAATGGCATAAGTTAATAAATCCTTCTGTTGCTGTCCATATTTATGAAAAACATTTCTGCAACTATAAAATGCCTGGAATTGAACAGTTACCCCTATTTTATATTTGATTCCTCTCTATCCAATTATACAAAGAAATAACAGTAACTATGATATAGAAAGATTCTGTTGCTGTATCAGTTTGTGGTCAAAAGCAAGCCCACTGAAATGTTGAAGGTAACCTTGTTCTCAGATCATCAATTCATTATATTTGAAAGCAAGACTGAGGAGGGTTTATCAGATCTCTATAGTTGCCATTTAAAATGAATGAGTCCCATTTTAGAAGTACTTCAAGTTACAGCTTGGTACAAAGATTTGGTATCTTCAACCTGAGCTACAGGGAGGGTGGGGTTGGATCCTATGGTGATGGTGGGATTATTGAAACCATCAAAATTATTAAAGAGTATGGATCTGTGGGAAGCTACTAGCCAAAAGAAGTCAAATAAATGAAGTTAATCTTCAAAATAATTTAGAGCAAAAAAAAGCCTAGAACTTTCTTCTTCAGTCAAAAAACTACAAGTGGAATGGCTGCAGTTGGGAGACAATTAAAGTAGTTTGTATTACATGGAGGTTAAGAGGCTAAAAAGCAGGTGACTTAATTGAACTAAAAAAGGTGACAGAAGTGCTAGTTTTTCCTAGTCATGAAAAGCACAAAAGTGATATAAAAATAGCCCTTTTAAATAATAAAATATCTCTATAAGAAGAAATGCAAGATAATTTTTTCAACATTTCCAGCAGCTGTTTCCAGTTATCCCATTATAGAAGCCATCAATATGTCATGTCCCCATTTTCAGGTTCCCTTGTAGTGCAATTGGCATTGACCTTGTGGATGTGTGTCAACGTGATTAGAGGAGTTATTTGATGATTTCAATGAGCTCAGGAGGTCTGGAGGACTCATATGCCACTTTCCGGGGTAATTTATGGCTTTTGGTGTGTTCTCCAAGATTCTTGGAGAGAGCATCTATTTATAGTAAGTCACTCAGTTGGCTCTGTTTATCATTATTCTTCATTGGGATCACTCTAGTGCAGTTAGTTTTTGATTCCAATGCATTTCGGTAGTTTCCATAAAATGGGTGTATTAATGACTTTATTTTAATTATTTTACTAAGGTCGCCAAATATTAATTAAAATCTTTAAAAAACACCTTAGTGTTATAGCTCATTGAAACCGGATGAAATGTTTTAAATCTTGGATGTAAAAAACAAGGACCTTGCGTGTCAAAATATTATTATTATTCAAAAAGGGTCTTTTGGAGCCAAAACAGAGTTATTTTTATTAAAAGTGAGTTTTTAAATATAACTTCTCAAAAGTTCAGTGGAAAAGTATAAAAGGGGGTTTGGAGAGCTCATTTGAATATGCTTGAATATTATTTTGGATATGACCTTTGCTGGTTTATAACTGGTTTCCATTGCTATTTGAAGACGAAAACCCTCAGAAGGAACAATAGTTGTAGGAGTGAGAGATCTCCCAAGGTTGCTTGCTGAAGGCTTCATTCAGAGGTCTTGTCAAAGCTTGTCATTGCAGATTAGAGGTTTGTTTCGGTGATCTATGCACAAGGAATATATTGCAGATTGGTGTTGTTTGTGAATGCTATTACACCCCAAATTGTGAAGTTACTATTTACTATTACTACATAGGGTAAATGTGAATGTAATGTGAATTCTGGAGATGAATTAATGATGCTTGTACCTTGATATCAATATGAATGTTATCTCATTTGATGTTGTTTCATTCGATGTTATCTCAGTTGATGTTATTCATGGTGAAATACTGCATAAATGTGAATAGATGGTTATTGAATTATTGTTATTCTAGCTTTGAAGATGTTTATATTTGCTGCTTATTGTTGTGAACTAATTGACTGCCGTAGGCATGTGTTAAATGGTTGAAGGTAAATGTTCATTCTCCAGGGGGAGGGGAAGTATCACTCGGGAGAAGATCTTGGTCGAGTAACCGGTAAAAGTAACTATCTGAGCATAAACACACACCACATAAAAGTGATTGAACTGAGTGAGTTTGTAGGTTATAGGTAAGTCATCCTTAGCCAATAGGTTTGCATTTGAGAGTCTTGTTTACTTTTGCATGTAGTATTGGGTGATGTTTATCTATTTGAGTTTTGAGTCCTTCCTTTTGACATTGTG
The DNA here is from genome assembly GCA_007258455.2 of Sequoia sempervirens. NCBI lineage: Eukaryota > Viridiplantae > Streptophyta > Pinopsida > Cupressales > Cupressaceae > Sequoia > Sequoia sempervirens. The sequence goes on from VDFB02266439.1 coordinate 120,910, forward strand.
TTGATTTTGCTTAGGTTGAGACTTTGGGCTTTGTGAATGGTTACCTTTACGTCATTTCATATGAATGTAAAATGAAGCGTGTCTATGGGCATATATATATATATATATATTGTAATGTCCCCTTCCTAGTCAGCATAGCTGGATTTAAGGTTAGCCTATCATTCTGATCCTCGTAGGTTGGCAGATGTGTGTAGAGGATCATTTCAGGCAGTTATTTGGTGTTCGGGAACATTACCCCTTCAGTTGTTTCAGGTTGGGCCTTCGCAGACTCTTTCAGAGAGGTTTTTCAGATACTTACTATTTATAGTAAGTCAGCAGGTGGAAGCTGCTATTTTGGGTAGGGCACCTGGTTTAGCTGGTCAGCTCAGTATTGACCCGGTTTGATGTTTGGTTGAGCAAATGGGGGTTATCAGAAGCATTTAATAATAATTGATGGATTAATTAATTTGACTTTATAATATAAAGTCATTTTAATGAAATATTAGAAGTTAATATTTAAATGGCAAATTATAAAGTATTTTTAATACTTTATAAGGAGAGAGGAAAAATTAATATTTAATGAGTTTAATACTCATTAAATTAAAAAGGACGCCATTTAAATAAATATTAGCCAAAGTATTAAAAAGGGCGAATATTTATTATTAAATGCATTTTTATGAATTAATGAGGAAAGTCGCATTCTTGAGAAGAACATATATATTCTCTCAAAGACAAATCGAATTCTGATGTTATGATTATTCAATTTGTCTAATTTTCCTCTGTGAGCATTGGGGTTTGCAAAACAAGGGTTTTTGCTGACATTGATTTTGGAGAACGTTCCCTCTTCAAGATCCAGCATACTGAGACTGTGAAATACCAGTTGAAGATTGTCAAACTTGGTGACTTCATACAGAGGTTGCAGTTGTGCTTATTGGATCGATTCAAGAAGAACTTACAGAGATTATTTATCAGTTATTTGTGGCGACCTATCAGAGATCATTGCACAGAGTTCTGGGACTTTATTCTTGAGGCTGTACCATATTTAATGCTGCTGGCTGGGGCCGTACTTCTATACCAGCAAGGCCGTACTTTTCTTCACAGGAGAATACGCCTTCCTTTCTCAGCTTCTGCTTACTGGATCTTGAGCGCCTAGGGTTTTTGGAGCTTCAGCATTAATTTCAAGGTCAGAGGATTGTTTATCTTATTTAGCCGTACCATTTTGGGCTTTCTCACAAGCAACTGCAAGCCTCTCCAGGTTCTTTAATAAATAGTTTGTCTTTTATTTGTATGTCTGAAACTAGCAGTTGTATTCATTCTAGAAGGTCAATAAATCATCTAGCATTGGAATTTGAGCTGTATTCTGTAGATTTACGCATCTCGTATTTTTATTTAATTTTTCAAGCATTTCCTTGTAAAATCGCAATTTATCATTTATTGCAAAAACCCATCAAAAAAAAAATAAAAAAATACAAAACAAACAAAAAATCAGTATTCTCAGTCAGAGGTTTGGGTTGAGAGACACCCGGTCTCTTACATATATATATATATATATATATATATATATATAAATACATGTACATAGACCTATGTATGAGAGCATTAGCAAATGCACATATATTTGAGTAGAAATACTCACTGAGGTACATACACGAGGAAACAACTATATGTATATATATGTGTATACATATATGCACTTATTGAATATGCATGTATTTGATAATACATACATACAAACGTATATATATATATTAATATATGATTTGCCTTGAACATGTATACTAGTATACGTATATGAGTTAATATACGATATACTATGGAGTATATAAATATATGTGGACATGATTTAAAATCATAACATGTGATAACGTTTTCAAACCTATATTAACATATATGTAAATATGGTAAAAGAATATTATATATATATATATATATATATGCTAGCATTCATGCTATGGAAGATATATATATATATTGCTGCCTATATAAGTCTTAGCACATAGTCAACCAAACTATGGAAACTTATAGCGCAACATCCATATAATGAGATGGGCGCGTAATACAATATATATATATTGCTGCCTATATAAGTCTTAGCACATAGTCAACCAAACTATGGAAACTTATAGCGCAACATCCATATAATGAGATGGGCGCGTAATACAAGCTTGGACCAAGTCCATTAACCCCGTAGGTAGGAGGCATCTAACTCAGCGTAGGAAGAGGAAGTAAAAGCAACACCAGTTGAAACTGAGACTGTGGAGGAGGTCGATAGAAGTCACTATTGACTTAGTCAAAAACAAGAAATTTGCCACCATTATGAAGGACACAACATTTTCTAAGAGTTTGACCATCTCTTAAGATAGAATAAATTGTTGTTTTCTTGACAGCATATAGATACACCGTGTGTATTAGTTGCCAATGCATGAGAGTATGGGAGATCGACTAACCCAATGACAAATGGTAGAGGCCAATGTAGGATGAGAATACCTGGCACTTGGAAGATAGAAGCCGATTTAATGAAGAATTCTTTTGAGGTATTTAATCTTTGGCTAAGATATGCCGATATTGATTATTATTATGAAACTCGACTTTGGATCATACACGGCTCTGAGAAATAATCACATATCACCAGCTATGAAATACGTATGAGAGACACAGTAATACGTCTTAATTTTGTTGGCTTTGATTTGGTTGATATGTGAAATTCTGAAGCCTGGACTAAGTCTAACGTATTAGTTGCTGCAGTCGACTCAACAAGTTGATTCAAGTTATGTGTTGATAGTTTATCATTGACAAATTCCTTACACCTAAGAATCGCGCCATTTAACCAGTTTGGCGCCACCTCTGTTTCACTTTCTTGTAGATGGCCATTTGGGAGAAAAATACGAATTCTCCATGTGCAGTTTGAAATGGTCTTTTGAATGCTGGCAATATGGATGTCGATCTGTTATGCTTTATGCTGAGTATGAGCTTGATCTGTCGCCACCTTCAAGCTGAATCATGCTGTAAGGAAGTGGTGTCAATCTACATGCCAAAACTATAGGATTTCTGAAGACTGGCTGCTCTATAAATAGTTGCACCATCTCTCTTATAACGTATTCATTCTTAACCATTCTTGGGTGAGCATTATCTACATTTCCCCATTCCCTTGAGAAGGATGCATTTAATCAAGAGATTATACGTCCTATGTTGTTTATCATATATGAGTTTTACCAGTCTCCTTTATCTGTGTTTCAAGTGAGAAAAGAGTGAGAATCTGTGAGGAAGAGTTGTCTTAATATCTGAGAGAAGTGTGCTATCAATTAGTGAGAGAGGGGATTGAGTTGGGAAGCTGAATTAAATTGATTTACTGTTGGAGAAGGCTACACTGTCATCATTATTAGGGATAAGTGATAACAGGCATGGGGATTTCTTATTCTTGTTATTGATGTGTTTTCTATGTTGCCTGAAATGTCTTTTCTGTTTGTGCAATAGAAGTATTTAAGATTGTTTTCAAAAAAGGGAATTGAAGCTTTTAGGCTGTTTTTATACTGTGTTTTTAAGTACTCCGGGATAGGAGAGTTTGCTTGACACAAATACTTAATTGTATTAGATATGTTGAAGAGGTAGCTTGACACAAGTATTTAACTATACTAGATATGTCAAAGAGATTACTTGACTGAGAAATTCAACTATGTTACATGTGGTACAACATAGGTAATTAATTATACTAGATATGTTTGGACATGGGATGCAATTGTGTTTGTATTTACTCCATAATAGGAGTATGGTTTATAACTTAATATACTAGGCTTGATTGAATGCAAGAGTCACTTGAGTTACACCCAGCTAAGTTATTAGATTAACTCAGAAAGCTTGTGTTAGTCCTAGGATAGTAATCCAGTATGGGAGGCAGCTTGTGTACTTACTTGCTAAATAGATTCATTACAAGTAGATTAGTATGTTGTAGGTTATCTGGGATGACGGACTATCCATTGAAGGAGATACCTATGCGTAGCTTAACATAGCCTGAAGTCAAATCGGCCCTCAATAGTGTATGTGATAGATGACTTCATTCGAAGTACTGAATGAGAACTCTTTGATCAAAGTAGTGCAATGTATGAGACTCCACTTAGTTGTGTGATACTTGAGACTACACTATCAATTCACCGTGTTCTCATATTACATGCTAGTTTGAGATTGTTGGGTTGCACAGGTTCTAATTATGTAGGACACAACACTATGCTTAGTTGGTTGTCGTTATCGGTTACTCTACCAATCTCTCCGTCGAAGGGAAAGGCCATCTATCAAATGATAGATGTGCGGGGGACTTGTTGTGACCTTTTTCACACATCGCCCCATTCAAATGGGGACCCCTAATTTTTGCTCCATTCTGGTCTTTTTGGCTTGGGTTTTCTTCTCTCTCTCTCGCTCTGTCTCTTTTCTGATGTCCGCCTTTCGGGGGGTTGCGCCCGTCAGTGAGCTTTAAACGTGAAAACTGGCCGAGTCTGAAAATTAGGGTTTGAGTCTTCCTGGTCAGTTTGGGGCCGAGTAAGGTGAATATATTGAAAATCGAGCTTAACGTTCTTGTCAGTATGCTCCCAGCAGGCTCTCAGCAAAAATTTATCAGATTCCGAGGTACTTACTATTTTTAGTAAGTGTGAGATTACAGGCGATTCGTCAACATTTTCGAGATTCCGACAGTCACACCACACTCAGAGCATATCAGGCTGCTCGTGCGCAAAATTTGAGCGAAAACATACAACTTTCTATTTTTAGCAGTCCGGCTTCCGACACTAATTTCAGGGTCCAAATGCAGAGATTTCCTTTGCATGTTGGCATTTTCCTTCTGGGTTTTTCGAGACCTTCGCGATGATGTAACATGCAAGTCAAGGCGACCACTTTCAGGATTCAGCCTTCCGAGGCTATTTTTAGGGTTTGCATGTCGAAATTTCTTTTGCATGTCGGGTGATTCTTGATGGGTTTTTCGAGAGCTTCGCGATGGTATGACATGCAAACGAGGATTCTCACTCAGTAAGGAACTTGCTATTTTTAGCAGGTGTGTCCGTATACCAGTTGATTCCGCGAGAGCGATCGCGGTGCGAGAAATGAGAGAAGCGAGAGATCTTTGATACATACGTACGAAATTAGGGTTTCGGCAGACCTAAAATAGGCGTCAAAATCTTCAAAATCCGTGTAAACCACTGCGATCACGTTCTTCAGGCTATCTGCGGTGAAATTTCAAGTCAACGGAGCACTTACTATTTATAGTAAGTCAGATTGAAACAGGCTAAAATAGTAAATTGACTGCATGCGTCGGTGCCAGCCGACAGGTCACGTAGTGAGGAGCGCCTCATCAAAATTTCAAGTCGACCCGAGCAATGGAGCTATCAGAAACAAGAGCTTACTATTTATAGTAAGCCACCTCCAGAAACAGACTATAAATAGCAGGGTGACTAAAAGTGGCAGTGCTGACAGGTTGATAAGGTTATGAAGAAGCTACGTTTAAAATTTCAAGTTGATCTGAGCTTCAGAAATGCAAAAATGAGAAGGCTTACTATAAATAGCAGGGTGTGAAAGTTGGCAAAAACAAGGAAAATTTTCTAAGTCCAAAACTTCATCCAGTAGCCATGGAAAAATGCGCCCAGTTGATGAGGAGGCATAAAAAATTCTAAGTTGCAAGTTTATCCTTCATCAGGGGCAAAATACGCCCAACTTGAAGAAGGAAGGAAGGTTGATGGCAAAATTTTCTAAGTCTGGAGTTCATCCTCCACCACCCTCTAAATGCGCCATCCTTCATTCAAGTTCAAATGCGCCCAGCAAGCAAAAGGGTCAAGAGGTCAACAAAACTCGTCCTTCACATATGGCTAAATGCGCCCAACTCAAGATGTTCAAGCATGGAAAATATTTTAAGTATGAGTTCCATCCTCTTGCATGGGTAAAATGCGCCCAAAATGGGCCATGTAAAGACAAAAACTAGAAGTTCAAGAGTCACATAAAGGCGTTTTTCCTCCATCAAGTAGCAAATGCGCCTAAGTTAGAAGCTGGTCAAACAAGTCAAATGTTTCCATCCTCCACTATAGGCAAAATGCGCCCAAAAGAGGGCATGTGAAGACAAAACGTGGGAGATGAAGGGTCACTCCAAGGCGTTTGAAATGTTTTGTCCTCCTCCACATCAAAAATGCGCTCAAGGTAGGAAAGAGTCAACAAAGTCAAACATTGTTATCCTTCATCCACATAGAAATGCGCCCAAGCTAGCTCAAGTGAGGACAAAAATGGAAGTTGAAAAGTCACATAAGGCGTTGGAGAAAGTTTCATCCTCTTGACATGCTCAAATGCGCCCACATTGAAGTGTAAAAGGTAAATAAGAGTGGTAAGTAAGGTAACAAGTAAGTGAAGATACTCCTAGGCGTGGTAAAGGGTAAGGTGCTAGGCGTTTTTTTTTTATCAAGTGTTATGCGCCTAAAGTGGAGAGTGTTAGGAATATTTTCTAGGGCGTGGTGAAGGGATATGTGCTAAGGCGTGATTTTTTTTTTTAATCACCTCTTCAAGTGCTAGGCGCCTCAGTTGAAAGTGAAGTATTTTCTAAATGTTGGAGAATTTGCTTAGGCATTGGGACTTCAAATAAATTACCTTGCAAGTGTGGAGTAGAGAATAAAATGTGCTAGGCGCCTTCATAAAAAAAAATTTCTAAGTGAGGTTGATATTTTCATAGGCAAAGTTGATCGAGCTGGATTCAAAAATTTTCTAAGGCACAAATATTTTCTTTCTTAGAAAATACGCCTAGAGCTCTGGGGTGGTGGAATTTTTAAAGCACAGATGAGTCGCCTGAGGTGAAGTCAGTGACTGCCAGCTTCACGAGGTTAATAAAATTTTTCCAAGTCGGAGCAAAATTCTCAGAGGGGATCAAAGAACGAGAATAAATTTGATGAAAGAATATTTTCTAAGGTTCAAAATTCAAGAAAATTAAATGAACCCATTCGTTGGGTACCCATGAATTCGACACGTTCTGTGGAAAATTTTCTTCTGGGTATCGAAGATTGCCGATGAGGAGTTGATTTTAAGGTCTTCCACAGCTTGTCGAGAATTTTGGGATAAAGATTTTAAGTGAGCACCGGGTTGATGTATTTCTTAAGGGAAATTTGAAAATTTTCTAAGGCAAAAATGAAGAAAATGTGTTTTCAAGGTAAGATCCTCCAGACGATGAATTTGAAAGAAATTGCCTAGGTGAATTTGCTTCAATCCTTCGTGAAGATAGTTTTCTTGAGCCAGAAATGAATAAAATCGAGGTTATCAGAGCTCCAGCAGGTGAAATGAATTTCTTGAAGATGCAGTTGAAGATGACACGCCCTTGAAGAGGATGGATTGAAAAATTGGCTAAGGCATGAAGAATTTGAACACGAAGTTGGCGATGAACGCTTGGAGATCAAGGCATGAAAATCAGGTGAGTAAGTTAAGTTTATATCATGAAGTATTCTAATACCCCTCTCCTTGCTTGTTTTGCAGGAGAAATGTTGAGGCCAGAGCACGATGACTTGAAGTGGTGAAGCATCGCATGATATTACAACTCAAGGAAAGATAAAGTTGGGCAGTTACAACTTTAAGGAGGAAAATTTGCAAGAAAAATGGCTAAGTGTTAAGACTTAGTATAACCTCAGTGACGAAGATGAAGACCCTCAAGTGGAAGAAATCAAAGAACAACACCAAGAAAGAAGATCGAGAACAGTGTGAACGCGTCCACAAATGGAATCTTCTAGAAGGATGATGGTGGACATTATGACGCATTTATTACCCCACTCTCCTCTGTGGCGGTTTTTAGGGCAATATTATTTAGGGCTGAGGTGGCACGATTCTGGCCACTCTATTGATTGTAACCCTAGCCGTCTTTTGGGACTTGGCTAGCTATAAAAGGGGGAGTCCCCCTCATTTGTAAGGCATTAGAAAATTAGAATTAGATTAGACATTGGAGTAGTAGAGCATTAGAGCTAGATAGTGTAGCATTGTAGAGCATGTTTGCATAATTTGGAGAAGAGAGAAAGTTTTCCCTTTGAAAACTTTTGAGGAGATTGTTGTGTAACATATTTTTATGATACAGATCTTTCATTGATGATGAAATTCGTCTTGTCATGAAATGCTAGCAAGGTTTCTTCTTCCTTTCGTATCCAAGTAGTTTAAATTCATGCAAGTAGCTTACTTTGATGTGTGGTGTTTCATTGAGATAGCTTCGCTTTACTCCATACCACCAGCGGCTTGTTGATGATAAGTTCGCCTTGTGTGGTCAACTGGACATTATTTTGTGTTTAACTTCGGTTGTGATTTATATGCTTATATGCGTCGTTGTGATGGTGTATGCATGTTAAGTCATAACTTGAACATCTTTCGCTATTTCCCTTGAAGATTGCACCGATTTTGCTGAGGCTGTCCGACGGAGGCTAGGTGAAATCCGGTTGAAGTCTATTGAAACGAAGCTCCATATCCCAGACGAAATAGAACATAAACTTCTTAGCCCTACACCTTAAATTCAAATATTCGTTAGAATTAGAACTACCACCGCCAAATCATCATTTGAACTACACGTAAAGCCCCGAATTAATCGCTTGTTGTTATCGCCAACAATTGTAAGTCCCCTTGACATACCCACAGCAATATCACATCGGCGCCAAACTGAGCCTATTCGCACTCAAGGAACCTTGGAGTTGAAAGCATGATCTTACTCAAGTAATCTTAGCATGCTGAATACTTTGTTCAAGAGAGGATAGAGCGTCCGTTGGGAGACTTTATTCTGTGTTGGTGCGGTCTCAAAAACCACGTCAACAGGACTGCATTATGAGTCCGTGGTTGGTGGAAAAGCGCCTGAGTGATGCTTCTCCTACACAGCAAGTGACAAAAGAACCAAGATTTGAAAGGACGAATCTTGAACTGTCTTACAACTATTTGTTTTAAAGCTCATTGGAGCTATGTGTGTAAGTGTATGTATTTTTGTATTGTTGTAACTTGTAAAGTTATTGTATCGAGTGAGCCTATAACTCATAATTATTCAGCATAAGGGTGAGATTACAAATTCGTCTAGTGCAAGTGAGGGTATAATCATCAGCAACTCGAACTCGAAATCCAACGAAGTCCTTTTTTTGGAGTCTACACCTGCTGACAAAACCCTCATCAATAAAATTATGTGTGGCTCCAGTGTCTAGCATAGCAATGCATTGCTGTCCATCAACTGATCCCCTAAACCTGAATGAAGATCCACTCTATGCACTAGTAGATAATGCCAACAGGGATAGATTGGCATCAGGTCCAAACTCTGTAGAGGTGTTTCCAGCCTCATTATTCTAAAACAGCTTGCTGGTCTGGAATTTCAGACTCCTCATCCTCATAGTAAACCCACATCATGCGGTTCGCTTTGCCCTTTGGCCTCATAAGATAGTCATGCACTTTGCTGTAGGGTTCCTTGCACCAATAACAAAGTCGTTTCCTTCTCAATTCATCACAAGTTGCATCATCAAGTTTTGCTGCTTCCTTTTTCTTTGTCTCTGCAATTGGTTGATGACTCTCTTCAGTAGGCAAGGTGTTTGTTTTTGGCGGAAATTGTTTTTTCGGAGTAGCAAGCTCCATACTCCTTGCCTTCTGAATAGCACCATGCAGGAAAGGTGGGTCAAAGGCCTTAAGCCAACCTCTCAAAGGCTCCTATAAACCCTCAGTGAACAATATAACCAAAAGCCTATTTGACAAACTAGGCACCATCACAGGAGTCTCTGAAACTCGCTAATGTAAGTATCCAAGCTGCCCACTTGTCTAAGCTGTGTCAGCTCTCTGAAGTACAGCTCCAAATCTTTCTTATCGAAGCGCTCAATCAACCTGTCTGTGAACTCCTGGTAGGTGGTAATAAAGTTATGTTGCAAAGTGATCATCCCATGATGCCACCAATTGTGAGCCAATCCATCTAGGTGCAATGTGGCAAACTTAATTGCCTCGTCCTCATGCATAAGTCTCAGTGACAAATAGTTGTCAAGCTTCTGCACCCACGATCTAGCTGAACACTTGTCACTACCATCAAAATGTGGCAAGACAACCTTGCCGACGGCATGTTGGAAATCCCTGTTAGCCTGCAATGCTCTATGCTCAATTCTGCCTCCACCCCTAGGTCTTTTCAGCTCCAAAAACTCATGTACTGACAATTCCTGTCTAATATTAGGAGCTAAAGTCATATATTCCCTATAATGCCTAGTAACATCAGCAGCTAAAAGAACATGTGGTGACTATACCTCTCCCTGAGGAACCTGATGCTCTGTAATGTCCCTATACCCTATGAGTCGGTGCATCCCAATAGGGCCATGTGTCCGTGGGAGTTTGCGCAAGACCCCAGATTCTCCGGTGGTGAAAGATTCCTCCCTAATTGTCGCCCTTAACACCCTGGGTAGCCGCCCTCACTACTAGGCCGACCTTTTGGTGTAGTGGTTGAGCCTTAGTGGTATCAGAGCCGAGGTCTCGGGATCGAGATCTGCGGAGCGTGGTGGGTTGTAATGTCCGTATACCCTATGAGCGGGTTCGTCCCGATAGGGCCACATGTCCGTGGGAGTTTGCGTAAGACCCCATATTCTCCGGTGGTGGCTTCAGTGGTGAAAGATTCCTCCCTAGTTGTCACCATTAACACCCTGGGTAGCCGCCCTCACTACTACGTCGGTCTTTTGGTGTAGTGGTAAGGGTTAAGGGTGACAACTAGGGAGGAATCTTTCACCACTGGAGAATCCGGGGTCTTACGCAAACTCCCACGGAAACGTGGCCCTGTCGGGACGTACCCGCTCATAGGGTACAGGGACATTACATGCTCTTCTTGCTGAACTGGTGGAGTCTCTCTAGGAATAAAGGTAGGCTGATCGGGTCTAAGAGCAGACCCACTAGATGATGGATCATTTTGAACTGGCATTCGAGGCTGCTCAACTCTAGGCTGATCATCATGACCCGCCGGCTGTAGAAGTGGACTCTGCCTCAAGGCACCAACCAAATATGTAACCATATCCATCAAATTCTCATGTCGCCTCCTCAACTCTTCAGCAGGACTATGAGATCCATCACGTCCCCTGTCTCTGAAAACCTCTCTGTCATCTCGGGGTATCTCTCTATCTCTGTCCCCCATTAAACCCTATTATGCTATCACTGTCACTAGAGCTAGACTTGTGTATGCCCAAAATGCCTAAAGCTGTATCACCCTCAGGAATCGGGGGTGTGTTGTGACGTTTTTCACACATTGCCCCATTGCAAATGGGGACCCCCCTAATTTTGGCTTTGCTTTTCGGTCATTTTGTTGTTGTCTCTCTTTTCTACTGTCTGTCTTTCTGGGATGTGCCCGTCTAAATTGAAATTTTGGCCAAGTCCGAAAAATTAGGGTTTTGAATTTTCCAGCCAACCTGAAGTCAAATGAGGTGAATAAATTGAAGATTGAAACTAACACTGTTGTCAGTGTGCTTCCAGCAGGCTCTCAGCAAGTTTTCATCCGATTTCGAGTACTTACTATTTTTAGTAAGTCTGCAATTACAGGCAATTTGTCATCATTTTTGAAATTCCGACAGTCACACTGCATTCAGAGTACATCAAACTACTCGCATGCAAAATTTGAGCGAAAACAGACAACTTTCTATTTTTAGCAGTCTAGCTTCCAGGGCAAATTTCAGGGTTCAGATGCAGAGTTTTTCTTTGCATGTCTGGGTATTCCTTCTGGGTTTTTCAAGACCTTCGCAATGATGTAACATGCAAAACGAGGCGACCACTTTCATAATTTAGTCTTCCGAGGCTATTTTTAGGGTTTGCATGTCAGGGTTTCTTTTGCATGTCAGGTGATTCCTGATGGGTTTTTCGAGAGCTTCACGATGGTATGACATGCAAATGAAGATACTCACTCAGTAAGGAACTTGCTATTTTTAGCAGGTGTGTCCCGGCAGCCACTTCCCAGCAGTTCAGAATCATGAGCTGATCGCAATGCCACAGAAACGAGAGCAAACAGATGTCATTTGATATGCATGCAGAGCGAATTAGGGTTTCCAGCTTCGGAGCCCAAAAATAGGCGTAGAAGGTCAAAATTTTCGAAAACCGGTGTAAACCACCGCAATCAGCGTCCCTCAGGCTTTCTGCTGGTAAAATTTGAAGTTAAACGGAGCACTTACTATTTATAGTAAGTCAATTTGGAAACTGGCTAAAAATAGTAAATCAGGTGCATGCGTTGGTGTCGGCAGTAAGGTCACGTGGTGAGGAGCGCCTCATTAAAATTTCAAATCAATCGGAGCAGTGGAGCTAACAGAAACAAGAGGTTACTATTTATAGTAAACCACCTTCAGAAACGTGCTAAAAATAGTAGGGTGATTAAAAATGGCAGTGTCGACAGTACAACAAGGTCATGAGGATGCAGTGCGCAAAATTTCAAGTCGTTCCGAGCCTCAGAGATGCAAATTTAGAGAGCTTACTATAAATAGCAGGGTGTGGAAACTGGCGAAAACGAAGAAAAAATTCTAAGTCTGAAGCTTGTCCTGCAGCCATGGCAAAATGCGCCCAGGTGATGAGAAGGCATGAAAATTTCTAAGAGTGTTGAGCTCGTCCAGTACACAGGCCAAAATGCGCCCAAAGCACAACTGGTCAAAGAAAAGTCAAAGAATTTTATCCCGTAGACATGGAGAAATGCGCCCACCCTCAAGGAGAAAATTTAAAAAAAAAAATTTAAGTGTCATCCTCTTGCCACCTCAAAATGCGCCCAAGGGAGGTTGATAGCATGAAAAAAGTTCTAAGTATAAACTTTATCCTCCTCCACTAGTAAAATGCGCCCACTCGCAAGAAAGTCAAGGGAAAGTCAAAGTGTCTCATCCTTCAGCATAGGCTAAATGCGCCCACATGCTAGCAAGAAGCATAAAAAAAATTCTAAGGCAAACTCGTCCTCCTCCTGGGTAGAAATGCGCCCAAAAGGCAAATGGTCAAAGTGGTCAAAGCTTTTTATCCTCCTCAAGGGGTGAAATGCGCCCAAGGACAAAGAAGTCAAAGTGGTCAATGACTTTCATCCACCAGCAAGGCCAAAATGCGCCCAAGATAGAAGAGAGTCAACAAGTCAACATATTTCATCCACCAACTAGGCTGAAATGCGCCCAAATGGAGTCAAGTGAAGACAAAACAGAGAAGTTGAAGGGTCATCCTTCTTGCATGTCAAAATGCGCCAAGTTGAAAGTGTAAAAGGTGAAGACAAGGTGGTAAATAAGGTGAAAGATAAGTGAATGTTTCAGGGCGTGGTAAAGGAAGGATGACTGCTAGGCGTAATTTTGAATTTCCTCTTCAAGTGTGAAATGCGCCAAGGGTGGTGAATGCTAAAGAATGTTGAAAATATTTCCTTAGGCGTGGCAATATCCCTCTTGAAGTGCTATGTGCGCCTAGGGTGGTAGGTGTTGGAAAAAGTTCTAAGGCGTGTGGTGGTGAAATAAAAAAATTTGCTAGGCGTTGAAATTTAATATATCCTCCATGAAGTGTGATGCCAGGCTTGTGAGATGGTGGAAATGAAGTGCTAAGGCGTGATTTTCCTCAAGTATGTTATAAAGTATAAGATGAGTGATGGGAATTTTTCTAAGGCATTCGAGCTTCAAAAATATTTTTCAAGTGTGAAGTAAAATGCGAAGTGGTGGCTAGAAAAATAAAATGTGCCAGGCACCTCTATGAATAAAATTTTCTAAGTGAAGTTGATATTTTCACAGGCAAATTTTCTAAGTGCAGGATGATTTAAAATTTTCTAAGGCAAAAATATTTCCTCCTCTAGAAAATACGCCTAGAGCTCTGGGGTGGTGGAATTTTCCTGAAGCACGAGCAGAATTGCCAGAGGTGAAGTCAGTGGATGCCAGCTCTGCAGGGTCGACAAAATTTTCCAAGTCAGAGAAACAAGAATCATCTTCAGGATCGATGAACATGAAATAAATTGTTGAAAATTATTTTTCCAAGGTTCAAAATTCCAGAAAATTAAATGAACCCGTTCGTTGGGTACCCATGGATTCGATGTGTTCTGGAGGAAATTTTCTTCTGGGTATCGAGGATTGTTGATGAGGAGTTGATTTTAAAGTCTTCCGTGCTTCGCTTCGGCCTCCGGGGTGAAAATTTTAAATGGGCACCAGGTTGATGAATTTCCTAAGGGAAATTTTTTTAAAATTTTCTAAGGCAAGTGTGAAGAAAATGTGTTTTCAAGGTGAAATCCTCCAGGCGATGAATTTGAAAGGAACTGCCTAGTTGAATTTGTTTAAATCCTTCGTGAGGATAGTCTTCTTGAGCCAGAGATGAATAAAACCAAGGTTATCAGAGCTCCAGCAGGTGAAATGAGTTTCTCGAAGATGCAGTTGAAGATGATACGCCTTTGAGGAAGATGGGTGGAAAGTTGGCTAAGGCATGAAGAATTGTGAAGAATTTGAAGATGAAGCTGGCTAGTGAAGGCGATGAACGCTTGGAAGTTAGAACGTGAAAATCAGGTAAGTGAGTTAAGATTATATTATGAAGTGTTTTAATACTCTTCTCCTCGCTTGTTTTGCAGGAGAAATGTCGAGGCCAGAGCACAATGACTTGAAGTGATGGAGCACGATGATATTACAACCTTCGGAGGAAGATAAAGTTATGAGTTTCAATCTCGAAGGGAGAAAGTTGCAGAAATTGGCTAAGTGTTAGCTCAAGTGACAAAGAAGTTGAAGAGCGAAGTCAAGAAGAAGATCGAGAACAGTGTGAACACATCTGCAAACGGAATCTTCTAGAAGGATGATGCTCTGCATTGTGGCTCATTTATTATCCCACTCCTCTTGGTGGCAGTTTTTAGGGCAAATCTTGTTTATGGCTGAGGTGGGATTCTGGCCACTCTATTGATTGTAACCCTAGCCGTCTTTTGGGACTTGGCTAGCTATATAAAGGGGGAGTCCCCCTCATTTGTAATTCATTAGACAGTAGAATTAGAGTAGAAGTCGGAGTAGAGAGACAACTAGGGTGATAGCTTTAGGAAGTAGCTTAGCATAGATTGATAGTGTAGTTTGAAGAAGAGGGAAAGTTTTCCCTTTGAAAACTTTGTAAGAAATTGTTGTGAACACTCTCTCAATAAAAGAGTTTTTCATTGATGGTGAACTTTGCCTTTGTTGTGAGTAGCTAGTGCTGTTTATCCTGATTAGAATGATTTAGAGACAGGATGTTATTGTGGAATGTGGTGGCTTCAATTCCAAGGCCTTCGGCTTCATCCGCCACCACTAGTGTATTCGTATAGTGAACACACCTTGTGTGGTCAACTCCGGAATATCATGTACTGCAACTTCAATCATGCCTTTGAATAATGGTATGCCAAGCAGGATGGTATCTTTAGCGTCAAGTGGTGGTTTGAACATCTTTAGTCATCTCCCTTTGAAGATTGCAATCAATTCGCGGAAGCCGGCCCGATGCGAAAAGCCAGGTTTGGGTTGAAGTTTACAAGTTGGAGCCCATATCCCACTTTAGAATAGATTTAGACTCTAAACCCTACCCCATTTCAACTCAGTACTTTCTGGTTAGAATAGGAAACTCGTGCTTCATAGACAAACCTTCTGAGCATATGAATTCCTCTCTCCGCTGCTGAACAATTCCGTAAGTCCCCTTGAAATACCAGCAAATCACATCGAGCCAAACCGAGCCTATTCGCACTGAAAGAACCTTGGAGTTGAACGCATGAACTTTCTTGCAATCTTAGCATGCGGAATACTTTGATCAAGAGAGAATAGGGAAGCCGCTGGCGACTTTATTATTCCCATGCTGGTGCGTCAAATTTAAAAACACATCACCGTGGTGGGTTCCCAATGTCCTGTTCCTCTTCCTCTGGTATAAAATAAATTATCTCTGCTCATGAAATCTAACACTGCATAGGATGGCAAGATAACTGCTTTGATACCACTATAAGAACCCCTCTAGTTCTTCGGGTTCTAAACTTTGCAAATGATATAATTTTGTTATGGTTTTTGCAAATATATGACTTTTTTTGTGTTTTTCCAATATAAGAGATGCAGGTAACAATGCATAAAAGATAACTGAAAACAAACTACAGATTTCAACTATCAACTAATATGCTAATAAGCTGGAAATGCAAATGACAGCAGCATAAGGACGTTTTATTGAATTTGACAAGTCCAAATATTACATATTCATATCCCTGAATTCTGAAATTCATAACAGCATATTAAATGAACCTGATTGTAACATACTAGCTATCTACAGTTGAAGAACGGTAAGTAACTCCCATATTCAGTTGAAGAGTAACTAACTAATCTTCCTGACAAGAGTTTCATCACATAGAACATACAGGAAAAATAAATAATTTGAGCATTAACTACTTTAACATTCAATAAATAACTTATAGTTTTCAAATGCAGCTGAAACAGAACAATTAATAGTTTATATAACTGAAAACCACAATTGGTTATGAACTAACTATTCCATTATTTAAGAAATGAATAGTACATTTATTGACAGTAGTGGAAATAAGCAATATAATTATATTTTGAAGTAAAGAGACAGAGAGAGTTAAAAGATAGTACAGTCTGAAGGCCTCCTGCTGGAATACTTGAACAAGTCTCAGTCTTTGAGGGAAAAAGAAATATCATCAAGGGCTTTTCTGCCAACCAAAGACCTATTGGTCTCCTGTGTTTCTTCAACTGAAGAAACCCAACCCTTCACGAGGTGTAGTCTATAAAGGATTCCCAGTTACCATCTTGCCATCTGAGTTTGGTGTCAAGAATCTATACTACCCTAGTTGATCTTTCTCTATAGGTTCTCCTAACTAGAATGACCGTCCTGACCAGGGGTATATCTGATTCTTGATGGCTGACTGTTGCTTATTCTAAGCATCATAACCTTGGCCAAAGATTTAATGATTATGAGCATGTTTCTCGTGCCATCAACACTCTCACCCTTACTCGGCATTAATATATTTGACTCTTGAGTTTATTTTATCAGTGACTCAACTCATAATTCATTCCTCTTCAATCAGGAATAATATGTTCATTTCTTACTCACTAGAGGAGGATAAGATAGTCTTGGACGATGTTGAAAGAATCTCTTCAGTTCTAAATATATTTCAACTAATTGTCATTGATAAAGAATTAAGGAACTGACCCCGATTCGAGAACTAAAGAAACAAAGTAAGGTTTTTACTTTAAGTAAAACAGCGATGGAGGAAAATACAGAACATCTCGGTTGCAAGATTAGGTGACCACGACTAGATCAAAATGGTAAGAAAGAAATATTTCGACTAGGCGAAGCACAGGGGTCTGTTGTGACCTTTTCACACATCACCCCATTCAAGATGGGGATCCCTAATTTTTGCTCCATTCTGGTCTTTTGGCTTGGGTTTTTGTCTCTCTTTGTCTCTGTCTCTGTCTCTTTTCTATCTGCCTTTCCGGGGACTTCTCTGCCAATAAGCTTAAACGTGAAATTTTGGCCAAGTCTGAAGATTAGGGTTTCATCTTTCCTGGTCAGTCAGAGGTCGAATAAAGTAAATAAATTGAAAACAGAGCTTAACATTGTTGTCAGTGTGCTTTCAGCAAAATTTCATCAAATTTCGGGTACTTACTATTTTTAGTAAGTGTGAAATTACAGGCAATCCTTCAGCATTTTTGAGATTCCGACAGTCACACCGCATTCAGAGCACATCAAGTTACTCGCGTGCAAAATTTGAGCTGAAATGGACCACTTTCTATTTTTAGCAGTCCAGCTTCCGGGACAAATTTCAGGGCTTAAACGAAGAATTTTTCAACGCATGTCTGGATATTCCTTCTGGGTTTTTCGAGACCTTCGTGATGGTGTAACATGCAAAGTGAGATAACGACTTTCAGAGTTCAGCCTTCAGAGGCTATTTTTAGGGTTTGCATGTCAGGGTTTTCTTTGCATGTCGGCATATTCCTTGTGGGTTTTTTGAGAGCTTCGCGATGATGTGACATGCAAATGGAGATGATCACTCAGTAAGGAACTTACTATTTTTAGCAGATGCGTCCCGACAGCCGCCTCCCAGCACTTCAGAATCACGAGCTGATTGCAATGCAACAGAAACGAGAACAAACGAGGATCATTTGATATGCATGCAGAACAAATTAGGGTTTCCAACTTCGGGACCTGAAAAGAGGGGTAAAAAGTCAGAATTTTTGAAAACCGAGGTATACCATCGCAATTAGTATCCTTCAGGCTATCTGCTGGTAAATTTTGAAGTCAAACAAAGCACTTACTATTTATAGTAAGTCAGTTTGGAAACAGGCTAAAAATAGCAAATCAGTTGCATGCGCTGATGTCAGCAGTAAGGTCACGTGGTGAGGAGCACGTCATTCAAATTTCAAGTCAATCGGAGCAGTGGAGCTATCAGAAGCAAGCAGTTACTATTTATAGCAAATCACCTTCAGAAATGGGCTAAAAATAGCAGGCCAACTAAAAATAGCAGTGTCAACAGGGTAACAAGGTCGTAAGGATGCAGTGTTTAAAATTTCAAATCATTTTGAGCTTCAGAAATGCAAAAATCAGGAGACTTACTATAAATAGTAAGGCACAGGGAAGCTGGCGAAAACGAGGAAAAGCGACTAAGTCTGGAACTCCATCCTGCAGCTACCTGAAAATGCGCCCTCAAGCACCAAATGCCAAAATTTTTTTAACTCAGGTGTTTCATCCTGCATCCATGGCAAAATGTGCCCAAGTTGATGAAGAGGTGAAAGCATAAAAAATTCTAAGTATGAAAGCTCGTCCTCCTGCCTAGGCAAAATGCGCCCACCTTGAGAGTTGATAGCAAGAAAATTTTCTAAGTGTGAAACTCATCCTCCACCACCTCCTAAATGCGCCCATCCTGCACATAGGTTGAAATGCACCCAAAAGGAAGGAAGTCAAAGTGGTCAACATGTTTTATCCTTCTCCCATGGCAAAATGCGCCCAAAACAAGGCATGTAAAGACAGAAACGAGGAAGGTGAAGGGTCACAGGCTAGGCGTGGGAAGTTTCATCCACCACATATGCTCAAATGCGCCCAAGAAGGATGGCAAGTCAAAGGAGTCAAAGAAATTCGTCCTCCTCACCCATCTAAATGCGCCCAAGTTCAAAGAAGTCAATAAGTCAACAATTTTCATCCTTCATACATGCCTAAATGCGCCCAAGTTAAAGATAGTAAAGGTGAATGTAGGGTGGTAAATAAGGTGAAGGGTGAAATAAAATACTCCAAGGCGTGGTCAAAACAAGGTAAAGGCTAGGCGTGGTTGTTATTCACATTCAAGTCCTATATGCGCCCAAGGTGGTAAGTGTTATAAGGTGTTAGAAAATATTGCCAAGGCATGTGGTATGAATAAATGCTAGGCGTGATTTTATTCCTCTTCAAGTATGCTATGCGCCTAGGGTGTGAAATAAAATGCAAGGTGATGAATAAAACAAAGTTGCTAGGCGTTGGAGTTGCAAAATAATAAATTTTTCCTAAGGCGTTGAAAATGATGGAAGTAAAATATGATGTGCTTGCAGGAAGATCTTCTAAGTGAAATAAACTTTTCTCACAGGCGGAGTGATCAAAGCTAAAAATTTCCAAGGCGAAATTTTTTCTAAGGCAACATTTTCAAGATGATTTAAAATTTTTCTAAGGCAAAGTATTTTCTTCCTTAGAAAATACGCCTAGAACTCAAGGTGATGAATTTTTCTTCTTAAGGCACGAGCAAGTCCTCAAAGATGAAGTCAGAAGATGATGACAATGCAGGATGATTTAAAATTTCTCAAGTCAGAGCAACGGGATGTTCACAGGAATGAAGAAATGAAATAAATTTGATGAGAAATTATTTTTCTAAGGTTCGAAATTCAAGAAAATTAAATGAACCCATTCATTGTGTACCCATGGATTCATCGCGTTTCGGATAAAATTTTCTTCTGGGTACTGAACATTTGTGATGATAGATAGATTTCCATGTCTTCCGCACTTCGCCAAGACCTTCAGCATGAAGAATTTAATCGGTGCTCGAATTGTGAATTTTCCTAAGGGAAAATTTTAAAATTTTCTAAGGCAAAGTGAATAAAATGTGTTTTCAAGATAAATTTCTCCAGACAACGAATTTGAAGTGAATTGCCTAGATGATTTCGATCGAATTCTTCACAAATGAATTTTCCAGAGCGTCAGAGATGATTCAAATTTAAAATTTGCAAGACAGAGCTTCGGCTGGGGAATTAAATGGATTAAAAGATGAAATTTAATTAAACATTTTCGAAAGTAAATTGAGACATGCCAGTCAAAGTTGAACTTCTAGAAGGTTGAAATTCTCGGACAAGTGTCAGAAATACCAGAGAGGGAAAATTCGAATTCTTGAAGTGGAGTAGTGGAAATTTAATGCACTGGCTGTAATTGGCTCTTTCTAGAATTCGATTTTGGTTATAAAATTGAGAAGTTTCTCACTTGATTTTCACAGTTGAAGAATTCGATTTGCTCTAAGTTTGATATTGCTGAGGACTGAAGCTTGAGGAGTTCAAAATTTTTGCTAAGGCTGAGGTGTTGCTGAGATTCGATTTGAAGCTGAGAAGGACGACTTGAGTTTGTTGCTGAAGTTCAAATCTGAAGTGAATGATTGCTGAAGAAATTCGAATTTCAAAGAGGAATTTGCTGAAGTTTGAACTTGTTCTATTGCTGAAGCTCGATTTTTGAAATTGCCAATACAAGTGAAAAATTTCGATTTGAAGAGGAGTATTGCTGAAGCCTGGAGTGATCATATTGTTGAAGCTGGAGGTGCGCACTTGCTAATTTGCTGAAGGTATGCTGGTACGAATTGAAGCCTAGTTGTTGAGTTTTGAAAATCTGAAGTTGAAGGTGTGAAGTGCGAACTTGCAAGAGTGAAGTTACTGAAATCTGCACTTTGCTAAGTCTCTTGAAGTTGCTGATTGCTAGAGTAAAGTGGGCGATTTTATTAAAGCTTGAAGTTGCTAAGTTGCTGAAGTTAAAGCTTACTTAGAAATCTTTTCTAAGTATTGAAGTTCAAAATCTGTTGAAGAGAAGAAGCTGAGGTTTGCGAATAAGAAATGTTATTGCAGCTTCTCAAGTTCTTGAAGTTGACTGGTAGCCCCTGCACAATGTTTTATTTATTTTATAAATTAATTTGCTGATGAATGTCTATTGTTTTGCAGATGGCTGAGGCAAGGGCAACTGGCAAGGACAACAATGGTGCATCCAGGCAAGCAGTTATAAAGAAGCTGAGCAAGACATTTATGCCAGAGTCAAAATTCATTTCGAAGTTGGGCAAGCTAACAGATACCAACTTGGGCTCCATCAACCTTGAAACTTTCAAGAACAGAATGCTGGGGATTGGTAGCCATCGACCTTCGAACACTTCGCACAACATTGTTCGAAGTGGATTATACGCAGCTGCTGGTTTCCCGCCAGCCATTCAGTGTTCGGAGCTGATGATGGAGTGCGCCAACTGTTATGAGAAAGATCACAAGTCAATCATGTCACCAAATGGACAAGTGCTCGCCAACCTCACTCCTGCTGCCATTGGTGAGGCCTTTGGAATTCCAGTGCACAGGAATATGGTTTACAAATTTAGAGAGTGAGCTGAGCGAATGTATGCTTCTGCATTCGAGAGATGCACGGAGACGATCAATACTCACTGGATGATCAATCCCAAGCCTTCTCGTACGAAGCTGCCAAGACAAATCATAGCAGATGACTTGAAGCAGGAGTACTGTGATATCGTTATGATGCTAAGTCAAGTTGGAGGCTGCCCACAATCATTTATTTTTGAGCCATGGATGTTCTACTACATCAACCTCGTGCTGGAAGGGAAAGACTACGTCAACTGGGTCGAGATGATCAGTGACAACTTGCATGAGCAGCTCTTGAGCCTGATAAGAACAAAGACATTCTATATGAGCTCTTACATCATCTACATGCTGGCTCGTATGACGAGGTATAGAGGGATTTTATACAAGGAACCTATTGGTTGTGGCTCTCACCAATATAAAATCCACAAGGCTTGTCCGCAGTTGCACCTGGCAAGTACCACTCATTACAAGCATGTCAATGACGCCTTCACCATGCATATCACGAGATTGCTTCAGGAGTGGATGCATCACAGAATCTCGAGAGAAGCCCAAGAATTGATTGAAAGGTATGGGTGCTGGTTTATACAGTTTCCGAAGTTTTCTTACATAAGGCTGCAAGGTTTTTCATCGTACCCATATAGGCTGCCTAAGTACCCAACCGATAGAATTTTAATGCTAGAGATATCTAGGCAATTGGTTGCCTACGATAAAATTCAAAAGAAGAAGAAGAAGGGAGGTGTTGACTTCCCGATTGTCATGGGCAATTCGGACGAAGTATGTCCTTCATTACAGGCAGCCAGAGAAGCCGAGAGTGAGCTTCAATTTTATCACTTTTCATATCACACCAGCCGATAGCACTATGACCCGCATAACAACATCAAATGGGTACTGTTAGAAGAGTTTAAACACAAGGCAAATATTGAGGATTATTGGGTTGATGCATCAGATGAGATTGAAGTCAGGAAAAGAATGTTCTCTCGGTTGCCAATTAACATGATCAGGGAGTGTGAAGTTGTTCTGGTTCGAGACCAGCTGAATGAGGATATGGATGTTGTCCATCCAGATTATGCAGCAGTGAGAGATACTCCACTTCCACTCCCGGATTGGTCAGAACCAGAGGTTGCTGACTTGGACACACTTTCTATTTCGGTCCTGACATTTACCAGAGCATGGGTTGACAAGCGTGTGAGTAGGTTGAAGAGTAGGTCAATTGCCTTGACTTACAATTTGATGGGAGATCACAGGACACCCACCACTGGCAGGAAGAAACAGATCACACGAGGTCCAAAATCCAAAAGGAAAGAGCCAGTTCAGCAGGAGCCTATTCAACTGGAACCTCCAAGAGTTGCAGTTGAATCACCCACGCCATTGGAGACACGTTCTCCAAGTATACAGGAGGTTTCTTTGTTTGCTGATCAAAGGAATGCATTGAACCAGGTGCAAGTGGTACAAGAAAATAATCAGCCACCAACGAGAGAGTCAGTTGGCCAGAGTGTCAACGCACCTAGTAGAGTTGATCAGCAAGATGATGAGGGGACTACTACTGACCCTCAGTTTCAGCAGGAGTTAGAGACGGCTTTGGACGATGATGATATAGTTTTAGGAGATACTCAGCCACTTGAGGATGATGAGCCTCACCAGAATGATGTAGAAGTTGAACAGGTTCGAGAAGTAGAGGCACAAGAACAACAGCCATTTGATATACAGTATACAGTACCTGACTGGCTTAGAGATAGGATGAGAAGAAGCCCCAGCGAGGAGATTGATCCAGCAGTTGAAATGGAAGAGTTCTTGAATAGGATCAGTGCACCTCCACAGAAGAAGAGAGCACGAAAGTTTTCGAAGATATCAACTGATGAGGATGGTTCCCGTACCCTTCACGTAGCCGTGCCACAGGTTGATTGTGACCGAGATGAAGCAGTGCCAGAAAATTACGTGGTCACAACTTTGGAGTTAGGACGCCCCACTGGTGCACAGATTGTAGAGGAGTGTGATAACTCCTACCTCGCCCTCAAGGACAAAATATTCAAGAAGGAAGGAAAGTACAAGAAGTTGAAACGAGAGCATAAGGCCTTGATTGGATATGTGCAGTAGTTGTCTCGTTCTCGTGGACAAGAAATTCCAGTAATAGAGCTTCCAGCAGAGATACCTAGAGAGTCAATTAGTGGCTTGTTGGAGTTAGGGAAGATGGCACAGGAGGCAGACAAGTGGGTCACGGGAGTTCGTGCTGAGACAAAAAAGTTTATGGAGGACCTTGCTTTGGCTTTTCAGCAGGCTTCTAGTATTTTGGCACGAATGGAGGCAGTTGATCAGGCTTGGGGAGATGCTCCTGTTTATCAGAGCAAAGTAATTCAGCGTCTTGAGGCATTGAGGCATGTTCCTTTGCAGTTGTTGATTGACGGAGGAGTCATTCAGGAGAATGACAGGTATGACTTTTCTAGATGGTATTCTTCAGCAATCACAGGACGTGGTTTCTTCGACGTAGCACAGGCAGATTCAACCAGGGTACAGAAGGCTATGGCCAATATTATTGATGGAGTTCAGAATACTTTTGAGGCCATATTTGCTAGGCGGTTGAATCCAGATGAGGTAAATGTTGATAATTTGAGGGGCAGGCTGGTTCCTTTCTTTTCAGAGGTGAAGACCTTCGTACAAGATGATTTCGAGAACATTTCTACTTTCTCCACCTTGATCCAGAGCACGCAGGATTCTTTAGTTGCTTGGAGAAAATCTTGTGCAAGGCATGAGCAGTTTGTTACAGTATTGGAGTTTCAGCTAGATTGCATTCCACCTATTTCAGTTCAGGAGGTTGAGGCTGTACTTGGCAGATTCTGTCATGTCCCCGAATTGGAGGTATGGTGATTTAATTAAATTATTTAATTAAGTTGTCCAAATTATTGATAATTTATGAGGATAGCTTAATTGATGATTTAATTAAATCAAGAGATGTTATTAAATTAATTATTTATTAAGTTATTCCCATAAAATAAAATATCAAAAGGGATGACTTATTATTTAATTAATTTAATAGTAAAAAGTGACTTAGGTGACTTAATAATAAAATAATAAAATAATAAAGTCACTTAAGGAATATTTCTGGAATCTTCTAGAAGTCTCTTGGTGATGATGTTGAAAAAGTATAAAAAGAGGCTTGGGCTATGCATTTGGACATCTTGAGTTGAATACACCTTTCTACTACACTGTTGAAGCTGAATGCTTAGCTTATTGTTTTCCAGTCTTCGTTTGTGAAAGACCAAACCTAGTTGGTTAAGTGCCAATTTCGGTTGTGCAACACCAACCCTAGTTGGATAGTGGAGGAAGATACTTTAGTCTTTCTCATTGTGCTAATTGCAATCATTTTTGGAAGAGTTTGGGAAGTTATTTGAAGTCTGCAATTTTGTTCCAGTTTGCAGATCAGCCATGAGAGAAATCACATTTTCATTCGTTGCTCTTCAATAAGGAGATATAATTTTGTGGGCACTTGAGGGATTGCTTCCTTTGGTGTTGGCAATCATTTTGATAACAAATTTGAGGAGTTTAGAGGCTGTATTTATTTATTTTAAATATTGCCAGGCAAGCAGGGGCGACCCTCTTATGAAGGGGCGATTTTGGTTTAGAAAGGCTATAAAAATTCCAATAAAATTCTCCAAGGGTCGTGTGGGGTCAAAGAGTATTGGTGCAGCATTCTTGAAGGCATTGACATCTTCAATAAACAGAATCGAATCATTTTATGGTAGCTGCTACAGAATTTCCAGGTTCCACATTTTGTTGCATTGCATTTACAGTCATCTAGTCATATAGAGTTCATATCAAATGTAACCAGCATATCATAAATGTAATTTCAGTCATCTAGAAAGCAATAAATTTGCTTATGCAATGTAAATTCAGTCATAGCAATTAAGCATTGAGTTTCAGTCATTAGCATATAGTATTAGTGAGTTAAAGTCCATTGTATAAGGTCTGATTGCAACTCTTGAACAGCTTGTAATTCCTTTCATATCTTCTCAATACCAAGTTGGAGTGATAAGGAGTTTACTTGCCAACTATTTGTCAAAATGTCTCTCATATATAGTTGCATTGTATTAAACTAGTTTGCATGCCAAATGTTTGTAGAAATGTTCCTTGGCTGTAGGTTTACTTTTTATATCAGATTTTCATGTTTATGCATTCAAAAGGTACAAAAACACATTGCACATCATCTTAGGACATTGCTAGATGCTTGGAAACATTTGGGAATCAATTGTATTGCATTTGTATTCATCAAAAGCATTTCAAATACAATCTGAAACTTATTATCAGCAAGTTGGAAGTTGCAAGCAAAGTGTTTGTCAAAATTCCAAGGGCAGAAAATTAGTGTTTTTGGATCAGATTTGGCATTGCACTTTACGTGATCTGGAGCTTTGCAGCCGAGAGAAGGAGAATGGAATGCACTCGATGATGATCTTCTAGGAAGATCATTGTGGGTATTAATTGCCTTTACTATTTTTGGGAGGAGGGAATCTTGCTCATTTATTACACCACTCTGGCCTTTGGGCAGTTTTAGGGTTAGGCCGAGGTGGCTTAATCTTGGCCACTCTCTTGATTGTAATCCTAGCCGGCCCTTGGACTGGGCTGATCTATAAAGGGAGTCCCCCATTTGTAATTCATTGTAATCTAATTACATTAGATTCGGAGATCAAACTAGAGAGTAGAGCAGAGTAGACATTTTGCTTGATAGTTTAGCATAGTGTGGAGAAGAAAGAAGGTTTTCCCTTTGAAAACTTTTGTGGAGATTGTTGTGTAAAACTTTCATGATAATAGATCTTTTCATTGATGGTGGAATTCGTCTTTGTCATGGATAGCTAGCAAGGTCTCTTCTTCCTTTCGGATCCAAGTAGCATAAAGTAGGGTAATTTTCATCTCATGCAAGTAGTTTACTTTGGATGTGTGGTGTTTTATTGAGGTAGCTTCATTTCATTCCATACCACTAGCAGCTTGTTGATGATAAGTTCGCTTTGTGTGGTCCACTGGAGATTATATTGAGTTTAACTTCGATTGTGATTTGTATACCTATATGCGTCGTTCTGATGGTGTATGTATGCTAGATTATAATCTAAACATCTTTTGCTATCCCTTTGAAGATTGCACCAATTTTGCTGAAGCTGTCCGAAGTGAGGCCAGGTGAAATTCGGTCGAAATCTGCCGAAATTGAGCTCCACATATCTTGCATTTAGGCTAGAATATAGAACCTTCTTAGGCCCTACACTCATTTACTTTCCGCATATTTCTGGTTAGCTTTAGGAAAACGAACTTATTGCCAAATCACACGCACAAAATCCCCTTCAAATCATTCACCTACTGTTAACTGCAAGAAGCCTAAACAATTGTGTAAGTCCCCTCGTGAAAACAACAATTCACATCAAACCTACTGAGGGTATTCTAAGTATTTCGGAACCTTGGAGTTGAACGTGCGAACTTTCTTGCAATCTTAGCGCACAGAATACTATAATCAAGAGAGAACGGAGTAGCCTTCGAACTATTTTGTTCTGCTGATTGGTGTGGTCATAAAAATCACATCAACAGGGTCTTGCAAGGGATTCGATACCATTATTCTTCAGGCATAACATGATTCCAAAAGAATGCACTAACAATACATATTGATTTCCTAAACAAAGAAATGAACTACTCATTATTTATGATTTAACAATTTTAATGGCACTCAATATACGTGCCTAGATACGCGGATCTGAGACTCGATAATTCTCCTGGTGTTTCCTCCCAGAGAACTAGATGATGAGAACAGATGTTTCATGATTCTATGTTGTTCAGAAGAGTGTTACTGAGGTGGCTTTACTCCAGAGTTTAGAATGTTTTTCCCACCCCTGTGAACAGAGAGTCAAACAAGAGAAAATGGCGCTCAGCCATTGCAATCCTAACAAAAATGCAAACCAAAGGAAAAAAATGCCGACCCGCAGAGAGAGAGCGAAGTAAGAAGAATGCCATCCTATATTCTAAGCAAGCCAAGACTCCAAGAAAAACGTTGCATGCGTCCTTCTTGGGCGTTTCATCAAGACACGAAGGACAAGGTGGCAAGGGTTACCGCCACCCAACTCAAATGGACATTTTCAACCCAAAATCACGACTTAAAGGTTTATATTAATATTGGCAATAATATTTAATTCAATTCCTTACTCCAAAGTGCGCTTAAGAGCTAAATACATGACTTCAAAAGGAGAACGATGATACTCATTTTAAGTTGACTTGTTTCGCTCTTACACCAAAGTTGAAGTCAATTACTTGTTTTAAAATTATTTAATTAAGTGCAATAATATCACAAGGTTACGACTACCACATTAGCAACCTTACACCAAACTCGTGACTTGATGGTAATTTGGTTCTTTTATAGACTGCAGCCTCTCCTTGATGATATTTCCCTTTCCTTCGAGATGTTGACACTCCTGCATCCACTTGGTAGAGAAATAGGGTTAGACCGTTCTCTGTTTCCTCTTTAAAAAAAACACATCAACACATTCACATAAATATACATATAAAGAAATCATTCATAATTGCGGTTATATCAAATAAATTAAGAATTATTTTCCCAATTTTCACATTCTCATGAAAGGTAGTTGGTTACAACTAACATAACGACCATATTATTATTGCCATAATCTTGTTCAAAACAAAAGGGATGTAACATACTTCTCCCCTTAAGAATCATCGTCCCCGATGATTATTTATTCATAGGTTCAAGTCTAAAATTATAAATATATATAGAGCTCTTAATTGTTCATAAAAAGATATGAAAACTTCAAAAGGATTTCATCATAATCCTCCCATGTAGCATTTTCCTCTAAATACTGGTCCCACTGGACCTTGCATTGTATCATCTCGCGGTTACGTAAGTGTAGCTTATGTACCTCGAGCACTCTGAGTGGCTCGATTGTAATCACCCCAGGATCCTGCACCTACAAGGAATTCCAGTCAATCATATGGTCAAATTCTGCATAGTACTTCTTAAGATAGGAGACATGAAATAGATCGTGCAATCTGGCGAGAGCCGGTGGTAGAGCAATTCCGTATGCTACCGGATTGATAACTTCCAGGACTTCAAAAGGTCCTACATATCTCGGGGCTAGTTTAGAGGTTTTTCCAAATTTTATAGAGCTCTTATGAGGTTTAACTCACAAGAGAACTTTCTCTCCAACCACAAATTGCCCCGGGGTTCGTTTTGCATCAGCGTAGCTTTTCTGCCAATCATTAGCTTCCTTCAACCTTTGTCTAATTAACTTAACCTGTTCCTCTATTTCTTGAAGCATCTCGGGTCTTAGAATGATTCTATCCTCCATCCGGTTCCAACTGATAGGTGTTCTGCACTTCTTCTCGTACAGTGCTTCAAAGTGTGCCATTTTGATAGCTGATTGATACGAATTGTTATAAGAAAATTCTACCAATGGTAAATATTCTTCCCACTTATATTGCTGGTCCATGTAGTACATTCTTAGCAGGTCTTCCAAGATCTGATTTACTCTTTTCATTTGTCCATCTATTTCAGGATGATAAGCTGTACTAATATTTAGCTGAGTTCCCAAGGCAGAAAATAGAGTTTGCCAAAACTTAGATGTCATCCTAGCATCCCTATCAGAAATAATCTTTTCCGGAACTCCATGAAGATGGAAAATTTCTTGTACAAACTTCCGAGTAATCACAGAAGCCCCATTTGTCAAGTTTCCAGGGATGAAATGTGCTACTTTGGTGAGTCTATCCACTACTACCAGTATTGCATTATGTCTACTCCTCGTCATCGGTAAACCTTGTACAAAATCCATGCTGACGATTTTCCATTTCCAATCTGGTACACTGTGAAGTTGTAACAATCCTACCGGGTGTTGATGCTCCACCTTAACCTTCTGACATTCAAAACATCCTGCAACGAATCTGACCGCATCCTTTTTCATTCCCTTCCAAAAATATAAAGGTTTGACATCGGCCAACATTTTGGTTACCCCTAGATGACCTAAGTATGCTGCTGTGTGAATCTCCTTCCATACCAACTTCCTTAATTCTGTTGAGTTTGGAACATACACCCTACCCTTATATCTCAAAAGTCCATCTGTTTCGATCTGGAAACCCTCATATTTAGGTTCTTGTGAGTTTTCCTAAAGAGCTTCACAGACTTGCAGAATTCATCTTCATTCAATTTTTGTAGTACTTGAGTTCTAAAATTTGTATTGACTGACACCATGGAAGTTATATGTTTTCGTCGGCTCAGAGCATCGACTACTTTGTTCTCCTTGCCCTTGATATAACTGACCTCAAAATCATAGTCTGAAATTAACTCCATCCACCTCCATTAGCGAGCATTTAAATTAGGTTGGGTGAATATATACTTTAAACCTTGATAGTCCGATTTGAGTTCAAAAGTCTTCCCTAACAAGTAATGTTGCCACATTTGCAGGGCATGCACAATAGCTGCTAACTCCATATCGTGAGATGCATATTTCTGCTCATACTGCTTCAAATTTCGAGATTCATAAGCCACTACCTTCCCATCTTGCATTAATACTCCACCCAAACCTTCACCAAACGTGTTCATTATAACTACAAAATGACCATTAGGGTCTGGTACTACCAAAATTGGTGCAGTCGTTAATTTCTCCTTCAATGTATTAAATGTTTCCTGACATTTCTCTATCCATTCGAATCTCTTTCCATTTCTTTGAAGGGAGGTAATGGGGTGGGTGATCCTAGAGAAATTTCTTACAAACCTTCGATAATACCCAGCCAAACCCACGAAACTCCTATAACCTCATGCACATTTTTTGGTACTGACCATTCCACTATAGCTTTTTTTTTTGGTGGATCCACTGCTATTCCTCTAGTTGATATTATATGCCCCAAGTATTGTACCTCTTTCTGGAAGAAGGTGCACTTTGATAATTTTCCATAAAGTTTATGTTCTCTCAATCGTTGAAGGACCACCCGAAGATGTTGAAGATGCTCATCCTCGTTTTTGGAATAAATAAGAATGTCATCAAGGAAAACCAACACAAACTTGTCCAAACAATCACGGAAAATACTATTCATTAGATTCATAAACATAGCTGGGGCATTGGTGAGACCAAATGGCAAAACTGTGAATTCATAATGACTGTACCTAGTTCTGAAAGTTGTTTTATAAATGTCTTCTTCTTTCAATCTTAACTAATGATATCCCGACCTTAAATCTATTTTGGAGAACACTATTGCCCCTTTCATTTGATCAAAAAGATCGTCTATTCTAGGCAAGGGGTACTTATTTTTGATGGTGAGCTTAATCAGCATACAGTAATCTATGCATAGGCAAAGTGTTCCATCCTTCTTGACAAATATTACTGGTGCTCCCCATGGTGATACGCTAGGTTGAATCAATCCCTTATCCAGTAATTCCTACAATTGTGCCTTTAGTTCCATTAGTTCCACAGTGGTCATACGATACGGCGCCTTAGAAACAGGTTCGGCCCCTAGTACTAAATCTATAGAGAAATCAAACACTCTTCTAGGTGGTAAACCAGGTAGCTCCTCCGGAAACACATCTTGGTATTCCCGAAGGTAAGGATATTTTACAATGAAGGTTTCTTCCTTATAGTCAGATTCCATTTCCTCTTCCTTGCTCTGTGTATGCATTACTACATCATCATGAAATAGGCTTTCCTTGTATTCCCTAACTTCTTCCATTTTAACTGCAAATATTTGAAATCCTTTCCTTTCATTTCTTTTTAACTGCATGGCCGAAATTTTCTGTACCTTAACCTCTTGTTGAATTCCTTGAATAAACACCATGTTTCCTAAGTCATCCACACACTCCACTGTCTTTGCAAAACAATCAACCTCGGCCCTATGCTCCCTTAACCAATTCATTCCAATGATCACATCATAGGAACCTAGAGGTGCCACATAAAGATTAATTTCTGTGGTGAAGCGTGTAAGTTCTACCCTAGCTTCAAACATTAACGTTTCCACCCAGCCTCGCCCCATTACTTCAAATATGCTAACCAATTTTTTCAAGGAATAACACAAAATAACCAGCAATAGATGATGCGATTAACTAGCCTCAAATTAAAAATCTGAACTTATCGGAAGATGTCAAGCTTGAATCAAGAAACCGAATTGAATAGAAGAACTACTCAACGCCAAGAATGTGCACCCAAGATCCCAATCGAGGGCGAGGTGCTAACATATGACGAGCCCAGAAATTGAAATTAAGAACTATTAGGCGGATAACCAGTCATGAGAAACAATTCCACGCTACCACCAAACAGTGGGGGGGGAAAAGATTACAAATGAAAGCAATTCATCCGCTGCGGCGGGCATCCACAGAACTGTGGGGATTCACCACTATGAGTGGGTAAAAGTTATTACAATAAAATTAACCACACTGGCGATAAACCATCCAGGGGACTTATGTAAGAAGATACAGAAAGAAATTGCAGCAATTAAAAACTGGAACAGTACTACTGTTTGCAGTTTGTACAAATGAATAATAAGCTGCAAAATTACTGTTACAATGATCTTCAAACAAGATGGATAGATGTTTTTCAATGTTTGCAGAACTTTCTAACAGCAGATAATAAATCAAAAATCAGAACTACTACAATCTGATACAAAACTGTGAAACTGGAATTATCAATCTGCAACTATAAGAATCAATGAAATCTTCATAACTCACTCAATTCTTCTCTGAATGACGTGAAACGAGTTGCAAATGCACCTTACAAGTCTGGCGCCCAAGTTAGAATCTAGAAACAGCAACCAAAGTCCTTAATTTATTTGGCACGAATCACAATGCAGCTCTAAATGGTATGGCCCCTTGAGAAAATCGACTTTGCAATATAAAATCAACAACTTCAAATAAATCTGATTTTTTGGTAGTTGGTTTCAACAACAATTGATTGCTCAAACACCCGGTAATCAAATAAAAATCACTCAAAGAAGATACTAACAGAAACAACAGTCAGAAAGAAACTGTGAACTTCAAAATCGTAGAATTCACCAAAATTCTCAACTTTTATTGCTCAATCTGCTAGTCTGATGTGAGAAGCAGCAATGTTCCAACTAGGTGTTGTATTTCAAACACGAAATTGGGAATGGGCTAGGAGGTAGCATCCTCGAAGCAATAGCAAAATGTCCATAGTCATTTTGACAGCATAACAGTAAGGTAATTGATGGATACCAAATGCTGGAGTCATGCCTTCATTTTATAAGAATTGAGAAACTCTTCAACTTCCTCAATGGTACGCCAAAAGACAACTATTTGAATTCTCCTTATTTTCAAATTTCATAAAATAATATTCCTCATAAAGTGGCGTCCACTTTCCTCCAAGCATAAATTCAAAAATATAAAATATTAATATCACCTTATGACAAGGCGTACCCTTCAAGTCCCCTTTTTAAAACAACTTGCAAGTTGTATCCTTAGGCCAAGGGGGTCAATTGAAAAATATAACACTTATGCCAATACTTAGTAAATTTCAACAAATAAGGCTTGAGAGGAAGATATTGAAACAAACAATAGTAAATTTCAACAAATAAGGCTTGAGAGGAAGATATTGAAACAAACAATAATATGCTCACTGAAGAGAAGACTGAAGACAACCAATTGCATACTGCCACAACCATCATTTACTAAAAATAGTAAATAAAATGAAATGCTACAAAAGCCAAGCCCATGAAACCCTAATTTCCTCCTCATTCCAGTCTACGGGTTCCGGAATAGACTGAAGAATGCCAATGCTGATCACTGATGAGAAGGGGACATTACAGTCCGCCCTCCTCGAAATTGCTTGTCCCCAAGCAACTGCAAAGATGGATGCAACAAAATCTGTTCACCTTCCCACGTAGCATCTTCAATAGGCAAATTCCTCCATCTCACCAAATATTCTTTGATTGTCCTTCTTCTCAAAGAATGTTCTCTAGTGTCAAGGATCTCTTCTGGAATCAACACTAAATGACCTTCCTCATCCAATGGAGGTAATTCCGATGTAGCCACCACATTGTGTCCAATTGCCTTCTTGAGGCGAGACACATGAAAAACATTATGTATTTTGCTTTCAGTTGGAAGTTCCAACTCATAAGCAACTTCACCAATCCTTTTGGTGATTTTGAAAGGACCATAAAAGCGTGGCTTCAACTTTTCTGCACCACTCTTCTTGAGAGAAGATTGTCTATATGGCTGAAGCCTCAAATAGACCATGTCCCCACCTTCAAAAGACCTTTCCACACGCTGCTGATCAGCGTATAACTTCTGCTGATTCTGAGCTTGTTGCAGATTTTCCTTGAGAGTCTTCAAGATGTCCTGGCTTTGTTGCAACATATCCAAAGCCTGTGGGGCTCTACTATCACCCAACACTAGATCAACAAAGTTAGTAGCCTCATAACCATAAAGAGCCTTAAAAGGAGACATCTTTATTGACATGTGATAAGAAGAGTTGTAACAATACTCTCCTAAATGAAGCCATTTAATCCAAGCTCGCTGCTGTCCTGAAACATAGTTCCTTAGGTAGCCCTCTAACCACTTGTTAACAATTTATGATTGCCCATCTGTTTGTGGGTGATAACTTGTGCTTGGAGTAAGCACTGTCCCCCTCAATCTGAAGATCTCCTGCCAAAAAACACTTAGGAACTTGCTGTCCCTATCACTGACAATTGTTTTAGGCAACCCATGCAAACGGAACACCTCTCTAAAAAACAACTCAGCCACTTGAGCTGCTGTAAATGAAGTGGTAACAGCAAAGAAATGAGCAAATTTCGTTAGTCTATCAACCACAACAAAAATACAATCACGTCCTTGCACCTTGGGCAACCCCGTGATAAAATCCATGGCAATACTTTCCCACTTCTAATTTGGAATAGGCAAGGGCTGAAGTAAACCAGCAGGAAAAGAGTGTTCATTTTTATTCCTTTGACAAGTAGGACACTCTCTAATGTAATTCAAGACTTCATCTTTCAAACCTTTCCAAGTGAATCGTTCACGAATCTGCTTGTAAGTCTTGAAAATCCCTTGATGACCAGCAAGGGGAACATCATGAAAAGCTTGTAGAATCTTTTTCTTAAGCTTAGATTCTTGTACTAAAAAGATTCTATCTTTATAATAAATTAATCCATCAACCAGCTTATACCTTCCATCAACCAATTGACCTTCTAACAAGCTGGTTGCAAACTGATTTTTAACATAATCAGCAGCAATTAATTCTTTCCAATCTGCTGATAACTCACAAATTGACTGCAAATGAGGCCTTCTAGAAAGTGCATCAGCAACTATATTATTTTTTCCTTTGACATATTCAATGTCAAAGTCATATGCTTGGAGTTTACTTACCCATTTTTGCTGCCTTTCATTCAATTCTTTTTGGCGCATGAAATGTTTAAGACTGTTGTGATCAGTCTTAACAACAAATTTACTTCCCACCAAGTATTGACGGAATTTAGACAAAGCATGCATGATAGCAAGCATCTCTTTGTCATAAATAGAGTAAGTTTTTTCTGCCCCTCTCAACTTTCTACTCTCGAAGACAATAGGATGTTTGTCTTGCATTAGGACAGCTCCAACTCCTTCTCCTGAAGCATCACACTGTAATTCAAAAGGTTTTGAGAAATCCGGAAGTGCCAATACTGGACACGAACTCATGATTTGTTTAAACTTATCAAAAACCTCTTGTGCTTGCTTAGTCCAAAGAAAAGCTCCTTTCTTTGTAAGATCTGTCAAAGGTGCAGCTTGATGGGAATAACCTTTTACAAATCTTCTATAGAATCCACATAACCCTAAAAAACCTCTCAAATGAGAAATAGTCTTAGGAGTTGGCCAATCAAGAATGGCCCTTATCTTTTCTGGATCCACTTTCACACCCTTTGGGCTGATAATGTGGCCAAGGTATAAAAGTTCTTCCATCCCAAACTCACACTTTGACTCTTTGGCGAATAGACATTCCGCCTCTAAAATGGTAAGCACTTCTTCCAAATGCTTAAGGTGCTCTTCCCAAGACTTACTGAATATGAGAATATCGTCGAAGAAGATGAGCACAAACTTCCTCAACTGCTGTCTAAAAATCTTATTCATACAAGATTGGAATGTGGCTGGAGCATTTGTCAAACCAAAAGGCATGACAAGAAATTCAAAATGCCCAAAGTGGCATCTAAATGCTGTCTTTTCTATATCCTCCTCCCTCATTCTGATTTGGTGATATCCTGAACGAAGATCAATCTTTGAGAAAAACATTGCCCCATGGAGCTCATCAATAAGCTCATCAATCCTAGGGATAGGATATCTATTCTTGATGGTTTTCTGATTTAATGCGCGATAGTCAACACACATACGCATTGTACCATCTTTCTTTTTGACCAGCACTACTGCTGAGGCAAATGGACTCTTGCTTGGTCTAATAAAACCACTTTCCAACAGCTCCTTGATGGCCTTTTCAATTTCATCTTTCTGCCTCTTTGGATAGCGGTAAGGTGTAGTAATGATTGGTTTTGCTCCTTCTTCTAATTCAATCACATGTTCTGAACCTCTTTCAGGAGGTCTTCCAGGAGGTAAGCTTCCAAAGACTTTACTTTTCTTTGAAAGTAAGGCTTGAATATCAGGATGATATTGCCTTTTTTCCTCAACCGGATTAGCTGGTAAAACCATACATTCAGCAGCCCATTCAACTTGATCATGGCGGATCAGCCTTTCCATCCTTTTCAATGACACAATTCGAGGGCCTCCATTTGACATCCCTCTTAAAACAACCTTCTTTCCATTAGACTGAAATTTCAGCTCCATGGTTTGCAAATTCAATGTGATCTCACCAAGAGATCGCAGCCATTGTATGCCCAACACAACATCGGTGTCTCCTATACCCACCACATAAAAATCATCCTTAATTTCATGATTCCCTAATTGCAAAGATAGATTAGGGATTCTCCTTGTGCAAGACATAGTGAAACCACCCGCAACCATTACTTTGAAACCATCAAAATTTTCAGTCTTTAAACCTTTTCTAGCAACTAGCCCTTCATCAATAAAATTGTGAGTTGCTCCAGTATCAATTAGGGCAACTATCCTTTGTGAATTTACCACTCCATGAACCCTAAAAGATTCATTCTTTTGAAAACTGGATAGTTGTGCAAAAGCACTACTATCTCCAACCTCTTCGGACTTGTCTTCTTGAACTTCTTCACCTTCACTACTTGCTGATTCGTATTGCTGATCAGACGAATCAGATTCTGATCCATAATCAGAATAGCCCTCCATTTGAACTACTTTGCCTCTTCCATAGCAACGGTGGCCTTTCACCCAAGGCTCACGACAAGTGAAGCAAACTCCATCCTTTCTAAGCTGTTCTTTGAGCTCTTCGGACAGCCTTGGTGGAAACTTCTTAGGCAGATTTGAAGATGGCTTTTTATCCTTCTTATGGCTGAATGTTTTT
This sequence comes from Sequoia sempervirens, assembly GCA_007258455.2. Lineage (NCBI taxonomy): Eukaryota > Viridiplantae > Streptophyta > Pinopsida > Cupressales > Cupressaceae > Sequoia > Sequoia sempervirens. The sequence continues at coordinate 157,844 of VDFB02266439.1, forward strand.
GAGTGAAATTTAGGTCTTGGGGCTGCCAATTCCATGCTCCTAGCTTTCTTGATAGCTTCATCCAATGTTGGAGGATCAAATGCTTTGACCCAACCCTTCAATGGCTCCATTAAACCTTCAGCAAAAAGGACTACAAGTCTTCTTTCAGTAATGTTGGGCACCATTACTGACAACCTCTGAAAATCAGCCACATAACTTTCTAAAGATCCTTGCTGTTTCAACTGTGCCAATTCTCTAAACTTCAATTCCGGATCTTTGGTGTCAAATCTCTCAATCAGCTTATTTGTAAACTCTCCATAAGTGCGAATAAGGTTATGGCCAAGGGTGACCAAACCGTGAGTCCACCATTCATGAGCTATGCCATCTAAGTGCAAGGTAGCAAATTTGATAGCATCTTCTTCCGGCATTGGTCTAAGGGAGAGGTAGTTATCTAACTTTTGCACCCATGACCTGGCTGTACACTTGTTACCACCATCAAAATGTTCCATAGTGATCTTTCCCAAAGCTTGGTAAAAATCATTTCTAGGGCCTGCAGGAGGACGTTGATCATTCCTACCACCATTTCTCCGACTCCTTTGATTCATGAATTGATCAAAGGTCCATGCTCCTCTCATGTCAAGAGGTAAGGACACATACTCCATATAGGCTTGACGAGCATCATCAGCAAAGTTTGGAGTAGCCTCAACTGGTTGTTGCTCTTCCCTTGGTGTGAAAACAGGAAAGAGGGGTCTAGAGGATGACCCACTATGAATTGTAGTATGCTGACCTACAATTCTGTCCCTAGTATTCACCTCAGGACTGCCACTGTTATTATTTCCATTCACTCCACTATTTTCTCCAGCTGAGTTATTTTGGGGCTGAATAATACTCTGAGCTGCTTGCTGATCCAACTTGGATAACAAACGGGACATCATATCTATCATCCCGTCAAACTTCTTCTCCACTCTATCCCTTTCTTCATTATCTTTTCTTACTGAATCTGACATTATGACAGTTGTGTGATCAACCACTTCCACTGAATTATCTGAACCTTCCACTGTTTTACCAAGGTCTCTTAGAACTTCTGAGAAGGTATCTGCCTCTGGAACGGGCGGAAACTGATGCTGATTTCTGGCCTGACTTCTAGTGTATGGCCTTGTGTCTCTGTCACTCATCAGTTCACTACTGCAATCAGCCACAGGATGGCAGGGTCTTCTGCTCTGATACCACTGAAATATGCTAACCAATTTTTTCGAAGGAATAACACAAAATAACCAGCAATAGATGATATGATTAGCGTTAGCCTCAAATTAAAATCTGAACTTGAATGGAAGATGCTGAAGCTTGAACTGAAGAAACTGAATTGGAATAGAAGAACTACTCAACGTCAAGAATGTGCACTCAAGATCCCACTGAGGGCGAGGTGCTAACATATGACGGAGTCTAGAAATTGAAATTAAGAACTATTAGGCGGATAACCAGCCATGAGAAACAATTCCACGCTACCACCAAACAGTGGGGGGAAAAGATTACAAATGAAAGCAATTCATCCGCTGCGGCGGGCATCCACAGAACTGTGGGGATTCACCACTATGAGTGGGTAAAAGTTATTACAATAAAATTAACCACACTGGCGGTAAACCATCCAGGGGACTTATGTAAGAAGATACAGAAAGAAATTGCAGCAATTAAAAACTGGAACAGTACTACTGTTTGCAGTTTGTACAAATGAATAATAAGCTGCAAAATTACTTAGAAATTACAATGATCTTCAAACACAAGATGGATAGATGTTTTTCAATGTTTGTAGAACTTTCTAACAGCAGATAATAAATCAGAAATCAGAACTACTACAAACTGATACAAAACTGTGAAACTGGAAATATCAATCTGCAACTATGAGAATCAATGAAATCTTCATAACTCACTCAATTCTTCTCCGAATGACGTGAAACGAGTTGCAAATGCACCATACAAGTCTGGCGCCCAAGTTAGAATCCAGAAACAGCAACCAAAGTCCTTAATTTATTTGGCACGAATCCCAATGCAGCTCTAAATGGTACGGCCCCTTGAGAAAATCGACTTTGCAATATAAAATCAACAACTTCAAAATAAAATCTGATTTTTGGTGGAAGTTGGCGCCTCCAGTCAACAATTAGATTGCTCAAACACCCAGAACCAAATAAAAATCACTCAGCAAATCTGAGAAAACAGCTTCAGCTGTAGCAAAACCAGGAACTTCAAAACTAGAATTCACCAAATTTCTCATCTTTGGTGCTCACGACTAGGAGCCAGCATCCGCATCCTCGAAGCAATAGCAAAATGTCCATAGTCATTTTGACAGCATAACAATAAGGTAATTGATGGATAACCAATGCTGGAGTCATGTCTTCATTTTATAAGGAAAGAGAAACTCTTCAACTTCCTCAATTGGCACGCCAAAAGACAACCATTTGAATTCTCCTTATTTTCAAACTTCATAAAAATATATTACTCATAAAGTGGCGTCCACTTTCCTCCAAGCATAAATTCAAAAATATAAAATATTAATATCACCTTATGACAAGGCGTACCCTTCAAGTCCCCTTTTTAAAACAACTTGCAAGTTGTATCCTTAGGCCAAGGGGTCAATTGAAAAATATAACACTTATGCCAATACTTAGTAAATTTCAACAAATAAGGCTTGAGAGGAAGATATTGAAACAACCAATAATATGCTCACTGAAGAGAAGACTGAAGACAACCAACTGCATACTGCCACAACCATCATTTACTAAAAATAGTAAATAAAATGAAATGCTACAAAAGCCAAGCCCATGAAACCCTAATTTCCTCCTCATTCCAGTCTACGGGTTCCAGAATAGACTGAAGAATGCCAATGCTGATCACTGATGAGAAGGGGACATTACATTAGCATATTCAACCGTCCATGATTTGGCCATGAACCCAGTTCTTTTAGGAAGTCTACCAAGCAATTTAGGGGATACTAAACATTGAGTGGCTCTGGTGTCTATTAAAATGGTTATCGGGTTCCCGTAAAGCATACCTGTAGTTTCAATGGGTGTGACTTGATATTCTGCCTACTTGTTATCTATTGTTGCATGGATCCTCTGCTGGAAAGCTGCCTGCTGAGTTGGTAGAGGCTTATGTTGCTGCTGTCCATTCTGATTCCTGGTAGGGCATTAGTTAGCGTAATGCTCTCCTCCACATGTAAAACATCCCCCCGGTGGTCCCTTCTTTTCCGAACCTTTGTTTGAATTAACTTCATCCTTCCTAGTACTGTTATTTTCCTTCTTATCCTTCTTGTAGTCATACTGATTGTTCCTATAGCCCTTCCTTTTGAAATTCAGAGACGACTAGTTCCATTTGACTTTGTTGCAGTTTTTATCCCTAAAGGAATCATCCTTTTTCAACCTTTTCTCTTGTCGAACAACTTTTTCATATGCTTCATCCATAGTTCGTGGTGCCAAAACATCCATTGGACCCCCGATATGGTTGTTCAACCCCAAAATGAACTTCCGAACATGAAAGTTTTCATCCTACTGGTACTGCGGAACATATTTTAACAGACTGGTGTAATGTCCCTTCCTTAGGCAGCTCAGTCGTAACAGAGATTGGCCTACTATTAGGGTTCCCGTAGGTCAACAAAATGGTTACGGGACTCTACCGGGGGCAGTGGAGTTTAGCTGGGAGCCTTATGAGCCTTTCAGTTTGGAGTTCAGTTGATGAATCCAGGATTAAAGTGAAAATATTAAGGTTTTTAATGGAATAGTAAAAGGTGAATAGTAACTGAAAATCATAAGGTGAATAGTGAAAAGTGTCCCCATCCTAGCAACTCAAGTTTTTTTTAAAAAGTGGCCCTTTTCTTTGGATGAGGAAGGACCCTTAAGAAAATCATTTTATTGACTTTTATTAAAAAAGTCCATGAGAGGTTATAAAGTAATGTGTTGGGCTCCTTTTTGAGCATTCTACTCTCATTTTTACAAAACACTTTGCAAGTTTGAGCTCTAGAGAAGGGTTTCAGCATTGCTTTAGCCTTTTGGGAATGAAAACTCTCAAAAGCTATCGTGGATTGGACGAGAACCTAGTTCACCTTTGGGGAGGACCTACCTTGGGTCTTCATTTGGGCTTTATTGGGTGAGTTTCAGGTATATATTTTGCAGATCTAAGTTTGCAGCAGTATTATATCAACATATTGCAATAGATCAGGGGCAGCCATAAGCAGTATAGGCCTTCTCAAGGCCTTGGCAACTTATTTTACACCTTACCTCAGTTGCTGCGTTATGTCAAGATCATAGGCTTCAAACTCTAGGTGCTATGAAGGGTTTCATACCAATCATTGGATCCAATTTGCATATTCAATTAGCTGGAAATTCATATCAGACCCTGGGGCAGATTTGTGAAGCTAGGAAGAAGATGAAAAGGTGTTGTCTTTGCTGTTCAAGTTTGTATCAGATTGTTATATGCGGATTTGTGGTATGTACAATGACATTTGAGCCAATAAATTCATCATTATTGCTCTCTATTTAAATTGTATGGTTTATTTAAGTTTTAGCAGCAATTTCCTTCCTTCTAGTTTGCAATATTGTTGCATATATCAACATTCAACAAAAACACACAAAAAAATCCAAAAAATGCAAAAAACAAAACAAAAACAAAAACCTTCCTATTCACTGGTCAAAGACTTTGAAAAGACAAAACTCAGAAAATCAGATCAGTTTTGGGTTGGGGATCTCTCAACGGGTATACTTTTCCCAATACTCATTAACTGTTATGGGTCCTTGCCTGAGGTTTTCAAAATCCAGCAACTTTTGATCGTAAAATAGCTGTGGTAACCATCTTTGACAAAAAATCCTCACAAACTGTTCCCAGGTCACTTGTGCTATTACAAGACCCATTTTTGCCCTCTTATTTTCCCACCAAGTAGTGGCTTCTCTTGCCAATTGATAGGCTGCCCAAGCTGCCTTGGAATTATCAAAGTAATCCCTTAGCTCAAAGTACTTTTCCATTTCAGTTAACCATGCCTCGGCGGTATTTCTTGAAGCGGAGCCCTCAAACTTAGGGGGTTTGATTTTTTTCATATCTTTAGAGAGTTCATTGGCTAATTGACTTCTCTTGTTTCCCAAGTTCAAAGTTTTAGAATTATCTTTGTGTCGATCACTCTGGGTTTCTGACCTTTCATCTCTCATATTGGGTTGCCCTTCTACTTTCCTTTCTAGGTTGACTAGTCGGGCCTGAGTTTCATTCATCAGATTCAATAATTGATCTAACTTTGCCATAGGATTCTTGTTATCCTGATCCCCTCTAAATCCATTTATGGAATTATCCATTCCAATGAAGTCCCTGGATATGTTTGGTAGTTCTAATTAGTTTTTTTAAAAAAAAATTATTTCCATAGTTTGCTCAACATAAGCTAAATAAGTTTTCATTGCAGATAAACAACCAAAAATTTTCCGACTTTTATTACTTAAGTCAAATGCTACAAGATTACAAGCAAAATTGTTTACAAAATTGATATCACTTCCTGTGACAGATTCAATACAAAATTGTTTACAAAATTGCTATCACTTCCTGTGATAGATTCAATACAAAGTCGTTTACAAAATGGCTACCACTTCCTGTGATAGATTCAATACAAACTTGTTTAGAAAATGGCTATCAATTCTTGTGATAGATTTGAAGTGATAGATTCTAATACAAAAATGATTAGGAATCATTGTAACTGTCTATGATAGGTTCCTCCTGATCACTAAACTTCAGAAATACAAACTTGTTTACAAGATTGCTATCACTTCCTGTGATAGATTCAATACAAAGTAGTTTACAAAATGGTTACCACTTCCTGTGATAGATTCAATACAAACTTGTTTACAAAATGGCTATCACTTCCTATGATAGATTCTAATACAAAAATGATTAGAAATCATTGTAACTGTCTATGATAGGTTCCTCCTGATCACTAAACTCAGAAAATGGAATAAGTCTGTATCCGGGAGTTGGAATACGAACTTCTTTAGATGTTTCGGGTTCGGTCTTATTATTCAGAAGGTTCTCAGAACTGGTTTTGTTTATTTCAGCCAGAATAGATGACTTAAGAGTTTCCTTCCTAGAGGTAGTACATATTCTTCTCTCTCTGAAGTCTCTTCAGAGCTTCAACCATTGTTTTTGAATCCGAGGGAAAAGAGCAGCAGGAATAATCATATCTAAGCCTAATTTTCCACAGCTGTATGGAAACGAGGTCTCAGATCTTCTTCTGGGGTGTTTTTCACATCCTCATCTTGGAAAAATACCGACGGTTGATTTCAGTTCCCTATGTTTGCTTGATGAGCCCCGAGGTTTAGTGTCGAACCTGGTAGCTCTGATACCATATGTAACATACTAGCTATCTACAGTTTAAGAACGGTAACTAACTCCCAGATTCAGTTGAAGAGTAACTAACTAATTTACCTAACGAGAGTTTCAACACATTTAACAAACAAGATAGATAAATAATTTGAGCATTAACTACTCTATCATTCAATAACTAACTTCTAGTTTTTTAATTTCAGCTGAAATGGAACAATTAACGGTTTATATAACTGGAAACTACAATAGGTTATGAACTAACTATTCCATTAATTAAGAAATGAATAAAACATATTTTAACAACAGTGAATTAAACAATATGAAATAATTCTATTTTGAAATAAAGAGAGAAAGTGAGAGAGAGTTAAGAGATTGTACAGTCTAAAGGCTACCTACTGGAATGCTTGAACAAGACTTGGTCTTCGAGGGGAAAAGAAACATCATCAAGGGCTTTTCCGCCTAACCAAAGACCTACTGGTCTCCCGTGTTTCTTCAACTGAAGAAACCCGACCCTTCACGAGGTGCGGATTATAAAGGATTCCCAAATTACCATCTTGCCATCTGAGTTTGGTGTCAAGAATCTATACTACCCTGGTCGATCTTTCACGATAGGTTCTCCTAACTAGGATGACCGTCCTAACCAGGGGTATATCTGATTCTTGATGGCTGATTGTTGCTTATTCCAAGCATCCTAACCTTGGCCAAGGATTTAATGATTATTAGCACCTTTCTCGTGCCATCATCTCTCTCACCCTTACTCAGCATGAATAGACTTGACTCTTGAGTTTATATTTTCAATGACTCAGCTCATTTTTCATTCCTCTTCAATCAAGATTAATATGTTCATTTCTTACTCACTAAAGGAGAGAATGTTAGACTTTGTCGATGATGAAGCACACTTTAGTTTTAATTATATATTTCATTTAATTGACATGGAAGAGAAAAGAGATTAATGTACAGTTCCAATTCGAGAGCTAAGAAATAAAGTATGGATTTAACTTCAAATAAAATAGTGTTGGAGGAAGACTCAGAAAAACTCGGTTACAAGATGAGGTGACCACAACTAGATCGAAGGTTTAAGAAGAGATAATTCATCTAGACAAAACAATGGAGATTTGCAAAGAATTTCGATATCATAAATCATTAGACGGAACATGATTCTAATGAATACACCAACTTTATACATTGGTTCTCTGAATGAAAGAACAACTATTCATTATGCACGATTCATCAATTTTAAGACACTTAATAAACATGCCTGTAATTGTAGAACTAAAATGCGACAATCGTCCAGGTGAAATCTCCTAGTGAATAGATGATGGCAACAGATATATCGGCCCTTCTTAGTTCGGAAAGAAAATATTGTGGCGGATTTACTCAGAATAAAGATTGGTTCCCCTCTCCCCTAAGAAAAGAGTGATGAATAAAAGAAAAAATGGAGCTTGACATGGCTACCCAGATAGAAAAGCAACCCTCCAGGAAAATGTCGAATGGAAGAAAGAAGTATGAAGAACAACACATTAAATCACTAGGCGAGCCGAGACCAAGATAACGTTTGCATGCATTCCTTCTTGGCGTTTGAACAAGATACGATGGACAAGGTTGCGAGGGGTTACCGACACCCCACCCAAATGGACATTTTCCACGACTTAGAAATTTATATAATATTGACAATAATATTTAATTCCATTCTTACTCCAAAGGTACGCTTAAGAGTTTAATACATGACTTCAATATGAGAACGATGATGCACAAATAAAGTTGGCTTGTTTTGCTCTTACTCCAAAGTTGAAGTCAATTACTTGTTTTTATAATTATTTAATTAAGTGAGATAATATTCCAAGGTTACGACTACCATGTTAGCAACCTTACACCAAACTTGTGACTTGATGGCAATTTGGTCCTTTTAGAGACTGTGACCTCTCCTTGATGATATTTCCCTTTCCTTCGAGTTGTTGTCAAGCCTGCATCCACTTGGTAAAGAAATAGAGTTAGACTATTCTCTGAATTCTTTAATAAAAAATAGCACATTAACTTACTCACATATATATTTAAATAAAAAAATCATTCGTAATTGCAGTTATTCCAAATAAATTCCAAATTCTTTTCACAATTTTCACATTCTCATGAAAGGTAGTTGATTACAACTAACATAACGACCATATTATTATTGCCATAATCTTGTTCAAAACAAAAGGGATGTAATAGTAACCACTAGGCGCCTGCTTTTTTTTCGATGACCACAAGCCCCTTCACTTAAGTTATAAAGTTAATTTATTAAAATAACTTAAGTGACAGAGAAAAACAAATATCAATTAATCCAACCTTAGACTCACCAATGCCACATTAGGAAATGAACATTGCTGGGACAAAATAGGCCTGGGCCAGTTACCCAAAATAGACTTACTATTGATAGTATTGCTAAAAATAGTAAGTACTCCCCAAATAACAAACTAGCACAAAATTGAAGTACATTGAGATGCCTTGTAATTTACTATAAATAGTAAGTGTTGAGAACTGACCACTGCTAAAAATAGAAGGTCCTGCTGAAAACCATCACAAAACCCAATACTGGCTCTGAGTCCCCTAACCACTACACGTAGCCTACGGGAACTCTGGAATAGGCTAATGGAAAACTCCAACTGCTTAGGTGCAAGAAGGGGACACTACAAATTGTGCTTGATGTTATTAATCTGGCATGTTGAGTGAGCTGCCTCTGTTTTAGCTCATTTGAAATGTCGGATTAAAGGCAATAGACACAATTAACTAGAAATATTGTGAAAATGTCTTCCTACAGAAACCATAGATTCAAAATGCACGTGTATTTGCAGTCATAATGACTGCTCTTCTATATGATTGAAATCGGGCACAAAATGTATTTACAATTTTACTGTTATAGCCCCTGTTTGCCATGAAATGGCATTGAGTACAATTTTACAGACATTTATTGTCATAAGTACATGCCCACCTATATGATGATATTTCCACAAAACTTCTGCAATACCATATTTTTTATTTTTAATCCAACATCTTGAGTGAGCTACCTTAGCCTAGCTCACTTGAAATGTTGGATTAAAAACAACAAAGACATTTAACCACAAGTATTTTGAAAATGTCTTCTCACAGAAACCTTAAATCCAAAACACACAAGTATTTACAGTCATAATGAGTGCCTTGAAGAATTTTCAAAATACCTGGTTATGTTCTAATGCAAAATAACATTGCATAAATCACACAATAACGAAAACTTCAAATGTGGAAGCGTACACAGATAATTACACCTTCAAATTAGATTTTCATTCCTTTGAAAAACTTACAAGGCAACCTTCACAAGTGATACAAGTCATAACTGCATTGAAATCAACATGTACTATGTTGTTTTGGTATGTTACAACTTAAATTTCTCAGTCCTTAGAAAAACTTCTAAAGCCTTGCATGATTCTATCTTGCTCCTATCTTTATACTAATTTAACTAAAAATCTAATCTTCCAAAAAATCAACTTTAGTTACAAAAAACATCTTTATCACTTTTAAGGATGAGATAGAAGATAAGTCTAAATCACTAATGCATACCTACACTTTATTAGACTTATGTAGCTAAATAAAAGATTGTTGGTTGTAACCCATGTCCACCTTATAAAGGTATTAGGTGAAACTTTCAGATATTTAGAGTCATTATAGTTTGTATGTCAATCGAATTTATCGTATCTTATATTGCTGATATTATATGGCTGCAGTTGCAGGCAAGGTACTAGAATATGGTCCTCTTCTTTACATTGTCGTCCTTTAATTGCACAAAATAGTCAATCTTTAATGGCTGAAGAAGTGAAAGTAGCAGTGAACAGCCCTCCTTTGATGTCTGGAGAAGTCAAAATTACAAATAGCAAATGTCCTTTAATGGTTGAAGCAGAGAAGGCATCAAATAGACACCATGTAATGGCTGGAGTTACAAAAATTGCATCAAATGGTCATTTAGTAGTGGCCAGAGCTGCAAAAGATTCAGTAAATGGCCAGCAGTTACAGGTCGGAGACAGAAACTATGAAGAAGCCAAGAGAGAATCAAATGGAAATAAAATGGTTGCAATCAATGGGCGTTGTCAAAGCAACTTGCAGCAAAATAGACACTTAAGAACTATCAATCGGGGCCGGAGGGTGTTTGTGATGAAGGGTGTTGCTCGTTCTCGGGTGAGTAATAGTGTTTCAGAATACAGAGTTTTATCACCTGACCTTGCTCAGTGTAATGGCTTGGAAGGAAGGATTTTATTTCCTGGAAAGACTGAGAGTAATGATATAAACAGTAGTTTGGAAAAGGAGTTTATGTGGGGGTCATTATGGGCAGGAGAAAAAAATTGTGAAGAAGCCAAAAGAGAATCAAATAGCAATAAAATGGTTGCAATTAATGGAAATTGTCAAGGCAATTTGTTGCAAAAGAGAAAAATAGGAACTAGCCATTTGGGCCAAGGGGTGTATGTGAATGAGGGCATTGCTTATTCTCAGGTGATTAATAGGGGTTCAGAATATGGAATTTTATCACTTGACCGTGCTCAGCGTAATGGTTTGGAAGGTAGGGTTTTATGTCCTGGAAAGACTGAATGTAATGATGTAAGCAGTAGTTTGCAAAAGGAGTCTGGTGGGCGGAGGACTTGGTTGTTACAAGCTGCTGATGTAACTGTGACTACAATATCTAGTTTACCAGAGCAGCATTATTCAATCCATCAGAATTCTTTAACTCAGAAGATCAATTCCTGCTCTGCTACCCAAGAGGTAAAATTCTGACCACGGGGGGGATGGAAGCCACTTTTTATGGCCTATTTTTCGTTAATTGTTTAGTTTAAAACTAGGTTTTAGAAAAACTAGTTCATCCAGTTAGCAAAACTTTCAAAAAACTTCTATCTTTTCATATTGAATGTGTATAAAGTTATTGATTTACTAGTAACATGCATAAAGTTATATTTGCCTAATCAACTAATTAAAAGATGATAATTGGAAGGAAGGAGGCTCCTGTGGCATAAGGGAAGAAAATGAGGATACCTTCGTAATGAATAAAAACTTTGCCAATACCAGTAACAGCAAAGTTTCTGCTTCTAATCAGGTGCTCGTTGGGGTCAGTGATTGCAAAGGAGCCAATGTCAAAGACAAGTTGGATCGTTTATACAAAATTTTTTTAATTGTTGACAATGTGAAGGATGCAAAGATGGTTGTAGGCAAGCTTATGGGAGAGTACAGGAATCTGGTTCATGCATGTGATACAGAGGTTAGTTGAGTTGCCTTTCATTTCTGTGTTGTATTTTATAAGTAGACAAATTCATCGATATTGCTACTATTATGATTGCTTCCTTGATGTATTACTTAGCATTTTCCGTCCTCTTTTCAGGAATAAACTAAGGACTGGGATGTGCTAATATGATTAGTTTTTGGCTCATTCATGGCAACTTAAGTTTTACTTAGGGAAAACCCAACAAAAACTTGAGAATTGAGAAATATTAGAAGACAGAAAATTAAACAGACTGACTTTATTAAATCCATGTCAAGTATAATTTCTAGACTATGTTGCTGGGTTCTCTGGTAACATACTATGTAAAATATCTGGGCTAATCTAAACCCTTAGCAAATCAGATTTAATTCAGACTCCTCTTGATATGGGTGTGCAGGTCTGAGGTGGCTTGTTGAACAAGTGTTTTGAAATATACCGAGCCAAATTTTTCCAACTTTTTCAATTGCAAGTTACAAACCAATGCACCCGTTAAGGTTAGCAGCTAAACCAAAACGATGCTGAAGCAACTCTAACCAGAATGTACACTAGGATCCCGATGTGGGCAAGGTGTGAGCATTGGTCAGAGGATCTGAATTGAAATGCTTATACAAAACTCTAACCAAGAATGCGTCGGCGTACGACGGGCATGTGGTCAGAGGATCCCTATTATCTAATAAACTGAAATGACTCGATGCCAAGAATGTGCTTTCCAAACCGAGATGGAATGGGAGCTACCATATGACGGAGATGCTAAGAACTACAATGCGATTAAAGGAAATAAGCTAGAATGCTGAAAGTACTTGACACCCATAAAGACATTGAAAAAATAAGCTAGAATGCTGAAAGTATATGACGGGGTTCGAAGCATATCATAGAGCTCAAGGAAGGAGCTAAACCAGTTATTACAACTCCATATCGGTACCCTAAGAAGCAGAAGGATGATATTGAGAAAAATATTCAGGAACTCTTGGAGATGGGTTTCAATGATGGTGCCACCCCTTAAAGACCACCTTTTAAAACAACATTAAGTTAAGAGATTAGGCCAAGGGGGAAATATAACATTAAATATAATGTTATTTATGTGAAGTGAACTTATCTCTCCGAAACTGCATCTCAAGGCCAAAATTGAATAAACCAATTGAGTCGACTGAAGAGGAAGGTCAACTGTGCCGAGACCAATAGGACCACTGTCAGAAATAGAATTTACTAAAATAGTAAATTCCAGAAAGTGCTCAGAATGCCAAGAGAAACATATCACTGCGAAGCCCACAAAAAACCTAGAAGGAATCCGTAGTTCAATCACCAATTCCCGAGCAACCGCAACCTCCACACAAGAAACCCTAATCAAAACGTCCAAGTAGCCTACGGGTCTCCAGAATAGGCCAACGGTCATCTGAGAAGATCATGCTTGAGAAGGGGACATTACAGTCCGCCCTCCCCAAGATTGCTTGTCCTCAAGCAATCGCAAACCAGGATGCTGCAGAATCTCATCATTCTCCCAAGTCGCATCCTCCATAGGCAGGTTCTTCCACTTCACCAAGTATTCTCGGATTGTTCTTCTTCTCAAGGAACGCTCTCTGGAATTCAGAATCTCCTCTAGAATCAAAACCAACTACCCTTCTTCATCCAAAGGTGGTAACTGTGATGAGGCAACCACATTATGTCCAAGTGCCTTCTTGAGGCGAGACACGTGGAAGACATTGTGCACTTTGCTACTTGAAGGTAGCTCCAACTCATACGCTACTGCTTTCAACAAAATAGCCAAATGGAGTAGGTTCTTTCAACACCTCTTAGCTTTCTACTCTCAAACACTATTGGATGTTTGTTTTGCATCAAAACAGCCCCAACTCCTTCACCGGATGCATCACATTGTAGCTCAAAAGGCTTGGAGAAATCCGGAATAGCCAAAACCGGACAAGAGCTCATGACCCTCTTAAACTTATCAAAAGTAGTTTGAGCCTTTTTTGACCAACAAAAGGCCCCCTTTTTCGTGGGGTCAGTGAGAGGAGCAACATTCTGTGAGTAGCCTTTCACAAATCTTCTGTAAAATCCACATAGACCCAAAAATCCTTTCAATTGAGTCAAGTTCTCAGGAGGTGGCCAATCAACAACTGCCCTGATCTTTTCAGGATCAACCTTCACTCCCTCAGCACTGATTATGTGACCAAGGTAAAGTAGTTCCTCCATTCCAAATTCACATTTGGATTCTTTGGCAAACAAGCTTTCGGATTCTAGAATGTTGAGCACTTCCTCCAAGTGCTTGAGATGTTCTTCCCAAGTCTTGCTAAAAATCAAAATATCATCGAAGAATATCAACACAAACCTCCTCAACTGCTTCTGAAAAACTCTGTTCATACAAGACTGGAAGGTAGCAGGAGCATTAGTCAACCCAAATGGCATGACTAGAAACTCGAAGTGGCCATAGTGACATCTAAAAGCTGTCTTCTCAACATCAGATCCTCTCATCCGAATCTGATGGTAGCCCGATCTCAAATCGATTTTTGAAAAGAACTTCGCCCCATGTAGCTCATCAATGAGCTCATCTATCCTTGGAATAGGGTATCGGTTTTTGATGGTGCTTTGATTCAAAGCACGGCTGAAGCAAAGGGACTCTTGCTTAGATGAATGAAACCCATCTCCAAGAGTTCGTGAATATTTTTCTCAATATCATCCTTCTGCTTCTTAGGGTACCGATATGGAGTTGTAATAACTGGTTTAGCTCCTTCCTTGAGCTCTATGATATGCTCCGAACCCCATTCAGGTGGTGGTCCAGGAGGTAAATTAGCAAATACCTTGCTCTTCTTTGTGAGTAAAGACTGCACATCAGAAGGATAGTCACTCTTAGTGTCAACCGGACTAGCAGGAAGAATCATACATTCTGCAGCCCACTCAACTTGATCATGACGAACCAGCCTTGCCATTCGCTTGAATGACACAACCCGAGGACCCCCATTGGACATTCCTCTTAGAACTACCCTCTTCCCATCGGATTGAAACTTGAGCTCCATAGTTTGCAGATTTAGGGAGATCTCTCCAAGTGAACGTAGACATTGAATGCCCAAAACGGCATCCGTATCTCCAATATTGACTACATAGAAGTCGTCCTTGACTTCATAGTTTCCCAACTGCATAGTCATGTTTGAGATCTTCTTGGTACATGAAATGTGGAATCCATCAGCAACCATGACCTTGAAGCCTTCAAACTCCTCTGTTTGCAGCCCCTTCTTTGTCACCACAACTTCATCAATGAAGTTATGTGTTGCCCCGGTGTCAATCAAAGCAACTATTCGCTGCCCCTTAATCATCCCTCGAACCTTGAAGGATTCATTCCGTTGAAAGCTTGAAAGTTGAGCCAAAATACCTCCGCTTTCCTTTTCATCTTCAGATTCTTCTGGAACTCTTTCCACTTCACTATCTTCAAAATCAGATTGCTGGTCTGAAAAATCAGAATTACTTTCACTAGCTGAATAGTACTCAATCTGATTAAATTTAACTCCCTTTGGGCAAACATGATCTTGAGACCATTTTTCCCTACACCGGAAACACAACCCCTTTCTTCTGAGTTCGTTTAGTGTTTCTGGATCTAATCTTGTGACATGAGGATTATGATGTTTGAACTCCTTATGCTGAGGTCTCAAAGGAGGTCTTTGATGAGGTCTTTTCCCTTTATCCCCTTTGTGAAAGGATGGCCTGGGTTGAAACTTTGCCTTAGGAGCTGCCCACTCCATGTTTCTTGCCTTCTTCATGGCCTCCTGTAGGGAGGGTGGATCAAAAGCCTTAATCCAACCCTTGAGTGGTTCCATCAATCCTTCACTGAAAAGGATCACCAACCGCCTCTCCGTGATTCCAGTGACCATGACTGAGAGTGGGCAGCTTAGGGGGTTAGATGTGCCCAAGCTCCAAGAGGATGAGCTGAGTAAATTTGTCTAAGGCATGAGAAATGAAAGCTCCCCCTGCCAAATGCGCTTTAAGAAGTTTGAAGAGGCTTGAAAAATTTGCTAAGTCTGAGAAAATGAAAGCTCAGGGGGGTAAATGCGCCCGAAGTAGAGAAGGCATGAGAAAGTTTGGAAAAATCTTCTAAGTCATGAAATGGAAGTAGGCCTAGGCAAATGCGCCCTCAAATAGAAGGTTGACCCCTCAAATGCGCCCAAGTCTGGGAAGGAGATGAAAAAACGTCTAAGTGTTGAAAAATGAGAATACATGGGGTCAAATGTGCCCAAGAACAACTTGAGCATGAAAATCTTCTAAGGCAAGTGAATTGAAAGTACAGGGGTGGAAATGTGCCCAAGTCACCATGGTGAGGGTAAGAAATTGTTGTGTGTGTGGGAACTAGAAGGAGACCCCCCTAGATGTGCTCAAGAAGAAGTTGAAGCTAAAGTTTTTCCTAAGGCACCAAAAATAAAGTAGACACCCCTTTATGCACCCTACTCGAAGGAGGAGGTAACAAATTGCCTAAGGCGTGGAAAAGTGAAAGCCCAGCACCTCAAATGCGCCCATCTTACAAGAGTGAAAGTAGGCCTAGTCAAATGTGCCCAAGCTGAGAGTGATGGCATGGAAATTGGCTAAGGCATGTAAAATGAAAGCATGACCCCTAGAGTGCGCCCAAATGGTGAGATGACTTGGAAAGTTTCTAAGTGATTGAAACTTGAAGCACATGGCCTCAAATGCGCCCAAGGCAAGGAAAGGTAAGTGGAAATTTGTCTAAGTGTTTGAAATGGAAGCAAGGGGTGGCAAATGTGCCTTGAAATGAGAGCACAACCCCCTAGATGCACCCAAAGTCAAGAAGGAAGCTTAGAAATTTTTCTAAGTCATGGAAACTGCCTGACCACCCTTGAAATGCACCCACACTTCATGAGGATGGATAAAAAGTTTCTAAGGCAACAAATGGAAGCTACACCCCCCAAATGCACCCTTGCCATCAAGAAGAAGTTGAAAACTTTCTAAGTGTTGGAGATGGAAGCTCAAGGGCTGAAATGCGCCCAAGTTGAGGAAGAAGTTGGAAATTTTTCTAAGTATTGAAGATGGAAGCTTGACCCTTGAAATGCACCCATCAATATAGTAAGTTGGGGGAGATATTTTCTAAGGCGTAAGTTCTAAATGGCATCACTACTCCCTAAATGCGCCCAAGCTCCAAGTGGAGGTGAGAATTTTCTAAGGCATAGAAAATCAAAGTAACACCACTCAAATGCGCCCAAAGGAGAATGTGTTGTAGAGCTTTTGGCTAAGTTAGAGAAAATGAAGGCTTAAGCATTCAAATGCGCACACAATGGAATGAGTTGGTGAAATTTGCCTAAGTTATGAAAAACGAAGGTGGACCTTCTTAAATGCATCCTCAAGGTGAACGAAACTGCTAAGCAAGAAGATGAAAACTTCAAGATGGTATGTGCCCTAGCACACAGAGGGTGAGAAATTATGAAGAAAGCAAAGTTTGATCTAGAGATCAACCAGACCTCGGAAGTCAGAATGTGGAGATTAGGTAAGTAAAGTGAATTTATACTATAAGGGTTCTGATGCTCTTCTCTTTATTTGTTTTGCAGGATGAGCACCGGGGCCAAAAAGTGATGACTTGAGGTGATGGAACAGATACTCCAAGACAACGTTACAACCTTGGAAAAGGAAAAGTTACATGTTGAAATTCCTCCATGATGTCTCAGTTGCGCCCAAGTTATGAAGGGGGACGTTGGAAGAAATGGCTAAGTGTTGGGATTTCTCCTCAAAGACCTAATATGCACCCAACTCAAGAAGACAGGTGGCAAGGAAGACATGATCGAGTCCAAGATTGGAAAATCCTTCAAGATCAGGAAGATGAAATAATGAAAGCCCAAGGGTTAGAAGTCATCCTCAAGCACTTTAGAGTTAAAGAATGGCATCAAGGAGGAAAATCATCATCAAGCAGAGGAGAGAAGTCTGCAGTCAAGAGGAAGAACAATGAACGAGAAACTTTTAGAAGGATAATGTGCATTAATTGCTCATAGTGGTCAAAGAAAGAAAGTGGGAATCTTTGCTCATTTATTACCCCCCACTTTTCTTGGTGGCAGTTTTTAGGGTTCGGGCTTATGTGGCTCGATCTGAGCCCTTCATTGTAATTAAATTTGAGCCGTCCATTGGACTTGACCAACTATAAAAGGGGCATCCCCCCTCATTTGCAAATCATTAGATTAGATTAGATAAGATTAGGAAGATAGAGAGACAGCTTAGAGATAGCATAGCATAGATTGATAGCATAGCTTAGATTGGAGAGGAAGGAAAGTTTTCCTATTGAATGCTTTGTAAGAAGTTGTTGTGAACACTTTCATAATAAAAGAACTATCATTGCTTGTGGTTTTATCTTTTGTTGTGAGTAGCTAGCAAGGCTTCTTTGTCCTTCCAATTCGCTTAGAATATTTAAGTAGCTTAGAGTAAAATACATTTCATTTTATGCAAGTAGATGATAGTTGTGGAATGCGGTGTTTGATCTAAGCGAGCTTCGTTTAATCCATACCACTAGTAAGCTTACTGATGGTGGGTTTGCCTTGCGTGATCGACTGAAACTTTTTAACCTAACTTCAATTATGATTCACATGTTGGCATGCGTCGTTGTGATGGTGTCTTTATGTTGAGTTGTGATTTGAACACTTTTAGCCACTCCCTTGAAGATTGCACCGACTTTGTAGAAGTTGTCCGAAGCGAGGCAAAGCGAAGTCTGGTTGAAGTTTGCAAAAGTTGATCTCCATGTCCCGCGCGTAGATTAGTCCATAGCTTTTCTAATCCTTGCAACCATTTAAATTTAGTACTTTTCTGGTTAGTTTAGGAAACCCGTGCTTCATTGATAAATCTTTCGAACTGTGAAAATCCCTTTCTCTGCTGTTGAACAATTACGTAAGTCCTGTAATGTCCCCATTTTTAGCTCTACACTTTTCAGTGATTGATGGCCTTTTCCCGGTGCGCTGTCGGCTGGTTAGAGGCAGAATTAGGGTTCCCGATTGTTTGGTGGGTTCTTTTGATGATTCAGGGCTTTGCTTGTTGGAGTTTGGGTGTTTGGATTCTGGATTCCTCCTGGGTTTTCAGAGAGCTTTGCAGAGGTATGACTTGCAACTGCGTCGAGCAACCTTTCCGAACTTACTATTTTTAGTAAGTTATGACGGCTACATCCTGGAGTTTGGGATTTTGGATTGCGGATTCTTTCTGGGTTTTCAGAAAGCTTCACAATGGTGGCGCATGCGCTTCAATCAGGGTAACTTTCAGAATTTACTATTTTTAGTAAATTCTATTTTTGGCAGTGGACAGGCTGGTTTCAGTTCAGTTGATTCTCTCCCTCTAGCGGTTCAGTTGGTATTGATGTTTCTAGCATTTTGGTGCATTTTTTGAGAGATAAGTATTTTAATTAAAAAATGTTATAATTTAATATTGGGACCCTGTTGTGACCTAATTCACACCTCGCCCCATTGCAAATGGGGACCCTTGTTGTTTGCTTTTTAGGGTTTTGCTTTCGCGTGCCTCGTTTTGTCTGCTCTTCGTTTGGGGGTTTTGAGTCTTAATTTTGAACGGTCACCCGAGTCGAGTCAATGAATTTTAGCCTGGATCACTGAATAAACGCCACCATCGTGCTTAGAAGGCCTGGGAGACGAAGATCGACTGTCGTTTCGGTCAATTCTGACACTTCCAAATTTTTAGGGTTTCTCACCCCGGGCCCCTATTTTTTAGGACCTACCTTTTTGGCACTTTTGGGCAATTCTGGGATCCCTATTTTTTAGGGTCTATTTTTGGAAAGTTGCTATTTTTGGAAAATTTCTATTTTTAGAAAGTTTCTATTTTTAGAAGGGCCACGAGTTTCGAAAACGCACTCAGAAGTTCGAAACGAGCAACGAAACTCTCAGAAAATCGATTCGAAGTTTTTTTGAAATTTTGGTGAAAATCTGGAAAATCACATAAAAAGTTCAAAAATCTGGAAAATTTGTTCAAAAAATGGTGAGAAATTCTGGAAAATCACAGAGAAATCTGGTAAAGGCACTAAAAATGGTTGAAGATTTGACAAACCAGTCAAGAAATCCGAGCAATTCATCAAAAAATCTGAGATAATGACTGAAAATTCATGAAGTCTGTCAAGAAATCTGGAAATTCATAAAAAATCTGAGCATTCATGGCAATCTGATCATGGTGAAGGTAGTTTATGACTGAACATTCATGGGGGAGACTAGAAATCTGCCTGAGTATGAAGTTTACCAGCGTGAAAATGGAGTTTACCAGTCAATGAAGCTTCAGCCAAGAAGTTAAATGGCAACAGATCTGAGCAATTCCGCTCTAAGTCAAGTATCAGTGGCACAAAAATCTGAGCAATGGACAGGTCATAGCTGAAGTCCGCCCTTGGAAATATCTAAGTCAAATGAGGCAATGGCCAGACCATCAGCCAAGTCCGCCTAGCCAAAAGGAGAGATGGCTAAAGAAAAGCCAAGGTCCGCCTGGTCAAGGATGATGAATGGCAAACAGTCAAGGCAAGTCCGCCCAGGGAAAGAGAAGAAAATGTCTAAGGAAAGGATGCAATGGCCAGACCAACAGCCAAGTCCGCCCATGTATGGCTGGGTAAAAGTTAGCAATGGCCAACCAAAGGCCAAAGTCCGCCCTTAGCCAAGGAGTCAAGTGGCAAGCAAAATGAGGAAGTCCGCCCTTGAAAGAAGTCCAATGGTAAGCAAAGTTAGGAAGTCCGCCCTCCAAAGTTAGCAATGGCCAACCAAAGGCCAAAGTCCGCCCTTAGCCAAGGAGTCAAGTGGCAAGCAAAATGAGGAAGTCCGCCCTTGAAAGAAGTCCAATGGCAAGCAAAGTTAGGAAGTCCGCCCTCCAAAGTTAGCAATGGCCAAAGATATGATGAAGTCCGCCCAAGTCAAAATAGTCAAGTGGCAATGCAAACCATGAAGTCCGCCCTATGAATGGTCAACCACAAGCTGAAGTCCGCCCCTTGAGCAAGAGAGAAATTTGGCTAAGGCATAGCCAAGGAAGATTGGATGGCATCAAAATAGACAAAGTCCGCCCAAGATTAAATGAAAAAATAGCAAGCCAAGCAACAAAAGAGATAGAATGGCTAAGTCGTAGCCAAGGCAAAATGAGAAATGGTAATGGAAGACCCAAAGTCCGCCCTTAGCCATAGAAGAAGTGGCAATAAAATATATGAAGTCCGCCCATGGGAAAATGAAATGTGGCTAAGGCATGCCCAAGCCAAAATGTTAAATGGCAAGAGAAAGTCCAAAGTCCGCCATGTTAAGGAAAGAAAAAAAAAATCAAATTTGCCTAAGTCCAAACCTTTGGAAAGTTAAAATATGCATGGCACTTTGAAGATTCGCCCAAGTGACTAAAGAAAATCTTCGCCATGGCTAGGAAGATTGTTGAAAAATCAAGCAAATGGACAAAATAAAATCGGACATGGTAAGATAAATTGCGGAAAATCAAGAGGATTTGGATAAAAAAATATTGGACATGGCTAGGAAAAAGTTGGACATGGCTAGAAAAATGTCAAACGAGAAATATTTATGGCCAAATAAAATTGGACATGGCCAAATATTTTTGGGAAACAATAAAAAATCATGGACAAATAAATTGGATAAAATTGGACAAAAAGTAAAAATTCGCTTAAGGCATTGGCAAGGAAATTTTCAAAAAATAAAAAATTATTGGCCAATAAAACGAACGGGTTGGAATGGACACATAAAATAATTATTTTAATTATTTTAATCATTTATTTTCCAACACCAAAAAAGAGATAAGTCTTGAAGATTGCGAAATTGGAAAGAAAGATAAAGATCTTTGTTAAACTGGAAATGAAATTAGAAACTTTCCCGGACGAGTTTATTGAGAATAGAACTTGCCATACGAAAGCAAAGTGAAAGATGAGTTCGAACTTGATTCAAAGGAAACATTGCAAATTTACTAAAATGATCGACCCTCTCACTTCCATAAGTGATTTCGTTTTTCATTTGTGCAATCACTCGATTTTGAGAAGAAAAGTGGTGAGAGGAAAATTGTTTAAGGCAAAAGGTTGAAGAAATTTGCAGCAAAGTGAAGGAAATATTCTGTTATCAGCTTGCATTGTGATCGTGATCACGTCTCCAAGAAGTCACAAGGCAGATTTTTTTTGTCCATTTCATTTTAGCATGATACTTCACCATTTATTTTCTTTCCAGCTTGTTATTTTTCGCGAAGTCCAATCTAATTATCAGCTGGAATGTTCTTTCAAACTGATTTTAATGTCGAATTCTGATTTTCCTTTCTTCCTTCTCTTGCAGATCTATTTTTCGAAGCAGCCAAGATGAAATTTGCAAGCAAAGGTGTCCAAACTCAATCGAAAATCAAGTCAAAGTGGGAGCACGTTCTAGACACAGATCTTGGCCACGTAGATCTTGAAGACTTCCGGAAGAGAATGTACGGGACTGACGGACGTCTGCCTACACCAATCACCATGAGGATGATGCGCAACGGAATCGTCCATGCAGCTGGATTTCCACCAGCAAAAGAATGTCCTGAGCTGATGGCAGAATGCACACTACATTACAACGCACAAGACAGACAAATAGAAGCTCCTGACGGAAAGGTCCTTGCCTACTTGTCTGAGCCGGCAATCTAGGAAACCTTTGGAATTCCAGTGTACAATCGAACATCCTATCGCACCAAACAAGATGCACTCAAACTTTATCAAAGTCAGCATCCAACATAAACAAGAATTGGTTATTAAAACCAAAGCCTACTGCAAGCAAGATGCCGAAAAAATTGATCAGAACCCACTTCAAAGAGGAATATGGTGATATTGTTTTGCTACTAAACAAAATAGTAGGCAGTGCCCACGGTGCTCCTTTCGAAGATTGGATGTACTATTTTATTGATGAGATAATCACTGGAGTCAAGATGTTCAATTGGTCCAGGATGATTAGTGACAGCTTGCACGAGCAGTTGGTCAACTTTGAGGAGAGTTCTTTCTTTTCACAGGAACCAGAATGGACGAATATTTTTGCAAAGTGTGCCGAGAACTTGGATTTGCTGGAGTACAACATCAGCGTGTTGCCCGACATTGCCATGGAGGAGGTCGACCTGATAGTGTCTAGGTTCGCCGAACGTGAGGCTGCACAAGTGGATAAGGATGACACTCCAGTTGTCTAGTGTTCTCTTCAGTTAACTGATTGTGGTTTTGGAAACCCTAATTAGGGTTTAGTTCCATTTAATCTTGGCCATTGATCTTGGATCAATCTCGGCCGTTCTTTGTAATCTTGAAAAACTATATAAACCCCCCCTCACTCTCTCATTTCTCATTAGATTAGAAAATTCATTAGAAGATTAGAAGGTAGAGATATAGAGATTAGAGATTAAGAGTTAGAGCAGATTTGAGATAGTTAGAAATAAAGAGAGAGTTCTTATGAGATTGTTGTGAAAAGCTACTTTGATAATGAAGTTCAAATGCATGAGGTGCTTTGAGTACTTGAGTACTTGATTGTTGAATAGTTGCATGGTCGCATATTTTCTTTCTCGCTTAGCAGATTTGAATTAAAATGTATGTTAGAAGAATGATTGATTGATAACGGAGATTAGTGAAACCGAGCTCATACTTTCTTTGGGTGGATGATTTCACTCAATGTGCAAAGTTAGACTGAGCTTTACTGTGGATGCTTAACTTCTGTTTTAATAATTGTTGTTCGATATGATGGCAATTATTTATCACGTGAAAATCACAAGCACATTCCTAGAAGATTGCACTTGCTCTGCGTAGTTGTCGTTAAACGTGGCGAAACAGAGTATGGTTTATTTGGTTTCACTTAGTCTTCGTCTTCTCTTGATTTCTTAGGAGTAGCATAGAGTCTCTAAACCCTAAATCTTTTTTCACTTTTTTTATAAAATCAAAAAATTCAAAATGGTACTGCATTTATGTCTCCGCTTTTCCGAATAACTTGCAAAATCTTACTTGTGCCCACAGCAAATCACATCCATACCACAGAGCCTATCCGCGTTCATCTTAAACATTGGAATTACCCTATGACCTCACTTGCAATCTTAGCATAGGAAGTAGTTTTTCAAGAGAGAATAGAGCGTCTGTGACACTTTGTTCTAAAATGTTTTGTGTGTCATAAACACGCATCACCGCACTCTTTGGCCTAATGAG
>VDFB02266440.1:0-14754 GCA_007258455.2 Sequoia sempervirens
AATTCGGTCTAGAATTGATTGTGTAATAACATCAAATTTTCAAGCTACAATATGCTATTCCTGGCTATTAAATGCATCTATGATAAATATTTCAGTGATTTTGGTTTAGGATGAAATTTATAAGCAATAGAAGTTCAACATATAGTTTTTGGCCTTATACAGTGTAAATGGGTAAGCGTAATCTGGTCCATATTCCTCTAGTAATTGGTTTCAACTTTATAATTTTGGGAGATCACTTATAGGTGTTAGTAGACTATGTATTCCTTATGGAAAGTGATTATATGATTAGATGAATTGTTGGTAATTGATTAGTTGACTTATTTTGTAATTAGGTCTAATTCTTGGTCGACCAAATGCTTGATATGTGTTGTGAAGATGAAATATGTATTGTAGATGTTAAGAGGATCTATGTTAGGACCATTTTGACCTAAATCAAGTGGTGAACATTTTATTTGAGCGTGAAGATATCTTTAATTCAATTATGGAGCCAACAAGGAAGTATTGAATTAAAATGGGGCTAAATTTAATTATGTTGACCTAATTAATGTATGCAGATGTATTGGGTATGTATGTAAGATAATTTTGAGATTGTATAAGTGGAAAAGTCATTTGAGAGATATGATATTGTGTGAACACGTGAATTTGTATGTGTGAGATCCAAATAAGAGCAGAATTGTTGTGCATGTTGAGCATTTGTAAAGTAGATTAGTATTTTGTATTCAAAGATTAAAAAGAACTGAATTCAACACAAGGAAGGTGCACTTTGTATCAATTCACATTTTGGCTATGTAGCCATTTTTTTTATGTCTATTTCTAGTTATGAGCCTTATTAGATAGTTTGTCATAGCAATGAGCCTCTATAATATCTTAAAACTAGTCATAATATATTGTGAGCTAATCCTCACTGTGGTTTTTCCCTTTTTGGGTTTTCCATGTAAAAATCCTGGTGTTCATGTGTTATGTGATCTTGTGATTCCTTTCATGCTTTCATTCATAGTTTGCACTAGATTGTTTTGATTAATTGATGGATTTGGCATTGATGGTTTAATAGAATACTAATTCAAACCCCCTTAGTGATATTCTGAGTGGTTCGTAATCGTTCTAAATTTCGCCCTTCTATAAATCCATTAAATCAGAGAAGATCTTGAGGTTACCTCCGGCATGGTTAAAATGTATCATTCCAAAATAAATTCCCTAATGGAATGCACAAAGATGATCATTAATGTATCGGATAAACAGGAATTTCGTTTAATCTTTAAAGAATCTATAAAGCTTTGACGAAACAAAAGTAAGGAGGGTTAACCTAGAGGAAAGCAGCGAAAATCAAAAATTCCGAAAGAGAAAAAATTTCAAGAAATTCAAAGAAAGATATGTAGGAAGTCAACAAAAATCAAAGAAATAAAACAACAAAGACATAACTAAATCAAAATGCAAAAAAGTAAAAGAAAAGAGTAACACTAAGGATTTTTCAAGTCAAAAGTCCGAAGCAAGATCGATTAATGGAATAAGACTTGAAACGTATAGCGAAAATCCGCGATTCAAAATGAAAAAACAGAACTCCCCGGGGATAAATTCAAAACAAGTACTACAATGCTTGATGAACTAATTGTAGGCCAAAAACCTTCTAAAGATAAAGGTGGTTTGGGACTTGAAGAAGGAGAAATCCCAAAGGAAAATCCTACCCTTAACAAGGCTAACAATCAAAATTAGACTCAAGAAAATAGCAAACAAATTATAAATCAAATAAGCAATGCTAGAAGACCCCCCTATCAGACAACCAAATTCTCAAAAGTACGCATATTTTAATATTATTTATTTTTCATGCAATAAATTTGGACAGAAGGCTATAGAATATAGAATTAGAATGAATTATAATGTTGGATCCTTCTTTGGACAATGCTTTGCATTCATGAAATTTGGACATAGAGCTATTGAGTGTAGAGATCAGATGATGAATAGATATAATGATGGTAGAATTGTTCAATCTTTCAATGGTTACTACTATACATGCAATATGTTTGAACATAAAGCTAACTAGTGCAGATCAATATTGAATGGAGGTTAGTTTGTTCAAAAAAGTTTTGTATGCTACATTTGCAACAAACATAGACACATTTCAAGATTTTGTAGAAGGAAGAATGGAAAGAAGACTAATCTAAGAAAGAGTGAACTTGTAAAGAAAATTGATCCTACTAAAGTAAAGAAGGAAATGGATAAGTTTTGGAGAAAGAAAGAGGAACCTAAGAAAAAATATGAATCAAATGCATATGTACCTCCCTCTAGTGTTGATAATTCTCTTGGAAACTAAAACTAGGTATGGACTTAAGGCGAGAAATAATAGGAAAATCAAAAAACCCCCTAGAAATATAAGGTTTCAAGGAGTGACATGAAGATATATGATGTAAAATGACATGCTTAAGATTTTGGAAAAGAAGCCAGTAGAAAATATGCAAATCGAAAGAAATGTAGAACTTTTTAGGGTTTATTAGTCAAGGGTTTCTTTAGCTTTTTGGAACTTGAAGCATTTAATGTGAAATTAGGGTAAATAGAAAAGGTACAAAGTGAATTCATAACTTTCTTTTAATTAGTTTTGTACATTTGTTGAAATCATAGTGAATTGAAAGAGTGTTGAAGGTGATTCAAAGAAATTTGGTGTAGAACATTTAAACCCTCGATCCCAATTAAGTACATAAAAGGTATTTATAACTATTTGTGCTTTACGTGTTTGAAATAGAAGTGATTTCATACAAATTTGAGATTGAATTGAGGTTATAATGGTTACATTGATTGTTGTTAACATCACCAAAAGACCTCAACAAAAAAAATAGATATTTATGGAAAGTATTTGATAACAACCCCAATGGTGCTTTTTCAAAGATTCCTCATAGGGTTTTACCCATTGAGGATACTAGGGTTTACATGAACAAAAGCCTGGAATGGAACAGAATCGGTTTCAAGACGCGATCTGGCGGCCCAATTGAAGTTAATCGGTATTATTCTGGGTAGTTCGTTAACCTGGCCAGAAAAGCAGTTTCCGGTGAGCTGAAATTGATTCTTTAATCCTACACTTAATAATGATGCTGTGGAATGCAAAGTATGTGGAGGCTTTGTACTGATACAACGGACGAAAACCAATCATGCAGTGCCCAACCAATTTAGTGCTGGAGGTGATCAAGGTGAAAGCATAGGACGGCGACATAATAATCGGCATAGTACGTAAAAATTATGAAGGAAAAGCGGTTAGCGGAGTTAACCAGCTACTCCTTATTAAAGAGTATCGACAATGGGGAAACGGACATCAAAAATCCTATTGTAAAGTATGCTTCAACCATGATATGTCACAAAATATACTTTACTAATAGGGATCTAATTATTGTGTCTACAACTGCTATCTATGTTGCACATGAAATGGTGGTGAATGGGAAGGATTATGAATTATGTGAGTTGCTCTAGTAGCAAGTTCTGAAAAAACTAAAACAAACTAGAGAGAAGAAGTATGCATTTAAATTTAGAACTCTGATTATGTGCTTATTTTTTTAATTTTTGAGAGAGTTTCCTAGAAAGAAAGACATTGTATGGGATAGAAGTAGACCATTGAGACACCAAATTTTTGACTATATGCACAACATAGTTGACTATAGAGCTTAAGATGATGCATTGACTACATTTTTTGCAATATCTCAAAAGAATATGCATGACAGAGATAGGATTCCTTAAAATCTAGTGGAGAAGTATGTAAATGAAATAACTTTCCTTGTATCTATTGATCAATGCATAATAGAGGCTATTGAACAAAGGATAGTATGGATTGAACCTCTTTGATATGAGGTTTCTAAGAATGAATCTGGGGGATATATTGAATTTTTATTGAAGATTACTAAGGACCCCTCTTTGCTAAGACATGGTATATATGAGGAAAAATCATCTAAAGTGCACATGGAAACATTAGCACCTACAAGGAATAAAAGGGTAACAAAACAAGTAAATGATTACTTCAACAACATGGACTTTTAGAAAAAGAAGTATAAAGGTCAAGGGAAATAGTCATAGAAAGAGAAGTCAAAGTAGTTGGTGAGTCCTCAAGACCATGAAGACCAAGAAAATAATGATCATGATGGTGCTAAGAAATGAGATGAAAATACAAGAAATGAAAATGAAAATAATCAAGATAAGGATGCAAATAAAAAATAAGGAGAAAAGGAAAATGAGATGTGGGAATAAAAATAATAAGAAAGAGAACGAGGATGAAAGAAAAGATAAAGAAAAGGAAAATCCCTCTAACAATGAAGAGGAAGAAGAGAACAACGTTCAAAGGAATGAAGAAGAGTCTCAAAAGAATATGGAGCTACCGAATCCATCTGAAGAATCCTTTGAAAATAAACTTAAGGGTCTTTTGACAAGGCAGATGAGATTTCAATTGGGTATTCCTCCCTAGTTGATAATGCTCCCAATGTATCAAGGTGTAACAATGGAAAAAATACACCTTTTCCTTACATGATTTGAGGATAATTAATGATAAATTGGACCTAATATCATCTTGGTCTAGTGTTGTGATGATTTTTACACATACACATTAGGTTTTTGGCCCTTTTAAGCTAAATACACTTAAACTTTCCTTAATTTAGTGTTGTAAGCTATATTTATTCACACCTTCATTTTAAATTTAAGAGGCCTATAAACTAAGGTGTACCTAATCTAGTTTTCTAATGTGTTTTACACATTCAAATGGGATTTATGACCCTTCTAAGCTAAATAGACTTATTTTTTCCTTAATTTAGTGTTGAAAAATGTATTTGTTTACAATTTTACATTGAATTTGTGTGCCTTCTTGCATTTATGACCTTTTAATAGGCCCCTATGACCCTATATTATGCATCCCAAGGCATATTTTAATAAAAAAAAATGACAAGATCAATATATAAGCTTAATTTACACACTCCCCAACACTTTAGCAAGCAAAATAGGCCCTATGGGACCCATTCACCACTTTGCGTGAATGAGTCCCATCCAGGTGGGACCCATTCACCATAGATGGTGAATGGGTCCAATTTTATCTATTTTTAAGTTTTTGAGCAAAAAATTTGGGTTTTAAGTTCAAATTTATTCTATGTCGGCCTTTGGGATCAAATTAATGGTCATTTGAGTGGATTTCCTATATAAATAAGGTCTCAATTCATTATTTAATCAAGAACTCATGGTATCAAGTCAAGCAAGTAAGAGTTAAGCATTCAAAAATTTCACAAGATCATCTAGAGAGCAATCACAATCATTTTGAAGGCATTCAAGGGAAAAATTCTTCATTAATTGTTACAAAAATTCTAGATACATTTTCATTTCAAGAATATCAAGTATCAAGCATGTTATTGAGCTAGTGTTGTGATATAGCATTGAAGATCTAAGATCAAACATTGTTCAATACCTATTGTCAACATCAAGATCTACATTCTTCATGGCCATTTCATGTTGAGTTGTAGATTTACAAGAAATAATTCAAGGTATCATTGTTCATGTTTCATATCCTATGTTTCATGCTTCATGTCCTTGTTTCATTGTTTCATCTTTTGGTCTAATTACCTAAAAGGGGTTTGACAAAGCAAACCCCTATTCACTATTTATCAACAAGTTTTCTCCTTTTTACATTTGTGATTGTAGATCTAGGTTTCTTGGAGCTTGAAAGATCATTGAAGATTAGGTTACAAGATTGTTGGAGTTTTCCACCCATTTGAAAGGTCATAATCTTCACTAAAATCTCATCTACAGTCTCAAAATTAGACTTTCAGATCCGAAAACCTCAAGAAGTAGATTGAGCAAACTAAGAAGAATAAATTCGGACTTTGAATTATTGAAAAATTAGAATGGGATTGATTCACCACAAGTGGTGAATAAGTCCCACTATAGGTGTTTTTTAGTGATTTTTGTAGATTCAAATAGCATTTTTCTTAAAACATGTTCCTATGTAGAAATCAAAATCTAGGACTAATTCATGTAGAATGGCAAATGAGTCCCACTAGGTCAAAAAGTTAGAATTCTTAACCTTTCCAAGCTCCTTCTAGTCATCTTCAAATTCCTAGGTACACATATTTTATTTCACAAATTTTTATTCTATTTTGTATGAAATTGTAGGTCATTTAGTTTAATTTTACATCATATTATGGGTTTTCATTTCAACTTGCATTGCATTTTTCTTTCCAAGTTCTTGGTTGGTGGTGAACCCCTTATTAGTTGGCATTTAGCACCTAGGATAACCCTATTGCCAGAGATATTTCTCATTCTCATTGAGATCTCTAGGGTATCCTTGAATGGAATAACTTTAAAGTGGGTGTGCTCTATATCTTAAACTATATGATAGCACTTAATACCCCATTTTAAGAAGTTCCTATTTGGTGAAATTGCATTTAAAACATTTCATTTTCAGATTTGGAGTCCTCCATAATCCTAGATCTAGCTTGCATTAACTTTGCATTAGGTTTTTCATTAGTTAATTGACATTATAGGGTTTCTAATTTTTGCATTAGTGAAAGTGCATATGGGTTACATTTTTACATCTCAAATCATCTCAAATCATCTAAAATCTGCATTTTCATTTAGTCTTCAGGTCATACAACATAAAAAGCATAAAAATAAATTAACAATTTCTAAATTTTTTGAAGAAAATCCCCATTGGAACTCACTTGTCACCTTGAGCAAATCAATCCCAGTGCACATCTGAAACTACCATTTACAACACTAAAAACCTTGTTTTTGCACTTTTTTGGCTACCATTAACTATCTTTTTTAGTTGGTTCAGTTTATGTTACACACATTTCACTAAATCTAGCTTAAATTGGTCCATTTCATGCATTACTCAATTAGAAAATTTCATTTACATAATTTTAACTTTCAATTTTTTTCCTAGTGTAATCAACAAATTACCTTGTTTCAAATCTAAAAAATTCCATTTAAACATTTCACTCTAGGTCATTGAATTGTACATAATTTACTTTTTGATGATAGCATGTTTTCTTTCAAGAGATGTGGCTTTGATATGTTTTAAAATGGATTGCATAAGTACAACATCCCCTCTTATGAGTTAATTTTAGAGTACAACAATGAGGTCATTAAGAAATTTTTTAGTCATCCTTCTACAATCTTTAATAGTTATGAGAAAATCTTAGAGAAAGCAAATAAAACCATTGACACAATTCTTAGGATTACATTGTCTATTGGCGAGGATGGTATGATGGGATGCAGAGTACACAATCATAGGTATGTGCAAGATCATCATGGAAAAATAAGGCCCTTAAGTATGGCAAAAAATTTAGAAAAATCCGCAGGTTAAAACTTAACTTGATGTAAAAATTTGAGTAATTTATCTATATTATTTCAAAAATATGTAAGAATAGAATCTGTAGAAAATTGAATCTAGTTTCTAAGCTACTAGGTTTGTTTTAAAAAAAAGCTCTATTTGGCGAAAATTTCCAATTTCAATGTGATTGGTACTTAAATTTCAAGGAAAAATAAGAAGGCAGAGTGTCTTATACACCCTAACACAATAAAATGATAATATTTTTTATAAGATTTTTAGATATAAGTATGGGACTCATGCCCAATGTTTTTGCATATTTTTCCAAGTAAGCAATTAATTGTAAGATTTTTTTACAATTTTTCAAAATATAAAAACTTGTATGTCGACTACCTTAACTTGGTCAAAACTTCATGAAATTCAATTTTTTATTCTTTTAATCCTATAGTATGTAGGAAGCATATAATGTGGCACATGTTTTTGGATTCAAAAATGTGATATCGTTTAAAGCTATAGATGTTTTCAATCGATGACCTATCCAATTGGGACTTTAATTAGGTAATTTGAATAGAAAATGAATAATAATTACTTATTAAATTCAAAGTAAAACATAATTTATATTGGTAGAAATCGAGAATCTCCTTTAAAACCCTTTTGTTTCATCAATTTTGGATAAAAAAAATAGTTTATGCACTTTATACCCCATCATATTGCCACTTTTTGGCCCATCATGATCTGCACATACCCATAACAATAATACATGTTCTTCTCTTGATACCTATCCTATTAGTGATGACGATGTCTTTGTCAAAGAAGGTAGAAGTATTGAGGGTCTTGGTTGTCCCTCTCCTCACCCCCCTTTGGAAGATATTCAAAAACAAGAAGATGAGATCATAGAAACATTTCTAAACAACACCATACCTAGTCTCCATTCATCCCTTGCTTTCGAGAATGTTTAACAAAAAAGGATGATATCATAGATAGCCATAATTGTCCCTCTCCTACTATCCCTCCTTCACGTGAAGAGGATAGGTTGGTATTATAAGATGCACCTATTGAAACTCATGAGAATCTTATTCCTCCCCTCCCTAATGCTCCTACCATTTGGAAAGATCTATTTGGTGAGCATGAAAATCATAGTTGTCCTTCTGTTGATACCTCCCCTACATGTGATAAAGCTAATTTACAAAAACTAACCATGGAATGTAATGAACATCTTACAAGCTCTCCTACTAGTGTAGATAGTATGGCTAAAGAGAATGAGACCATAGAGAAAAAGGAAAATCAAATAGAGCCTTCTCCTAATATCCCCACTATTGATAAACCAGACAATTGAACCATTGATAACTCCCTTACTTGCGATGAATTAAATTTATAGGAACCAATATTTGAATTTCATGAACATCTAGCTTGTAGTCCTCCTAAAAACCCTCCTCCTAGGGAGGATATCATGGTACAAGAAAAAGGATAACATTGATAATAATGATATAGTGTCCTTAGATGAAGATGATGAAGTAGAATTAGAATTTTATTCACTAAGGGATGTTAATATTAATCAAAATCAACTCATCCTTTACCCACCTTCACACAAACCTCAAAATAAAAAAAAAACCTTAACTTATCCTTTACCCACCTAAGAATAATATTCTGCAACAATTGATTCATAATACCATTGCTTATGCATATAACACGGGAAACAATTTGCAACCAAGAAAACCAACCCCAAATTCCCTCTCATTTCCTACTCCTATCTTACCTAGTCATCCTCATTTTCCTTCGCAAATTGGAAATGAGTATGATTTTATTCAAGCCTCTCCTCATAATCACAACATGATTCAAAGTGCTTTACAACAATTTCCTATCCATCATAATGCACACTCAAATGATATGGTAGCCCAAAGTCAAGCCATAACTTCAAACAACGTAGACATTACTTTTCATCAACATGAGCTCCCCCCTTTGGAAATGAGAGAAAAATGATGCCTTCATGATAATAGCCAAATTCAATAGAAAAAGAATGAAAAGGACCCTTGTTGATAATGGCTCAACCATTAATGTGTGTGGTGTGTAAATTTTAGATACATTGCAAGTGGATGAATCAAAAATTGAACATAACTTCTTATTGATTTAGGGATTTGACAATATAGGAAAGCAACCACTCGGTGTGATTACTTTACCTATTACAGTGAGAAAGGCTACCTTACAAACCCTGATTCATGTTATGCCTCATGATCTATCATACAATCTTCTTTGAGGAAGACCATGGATTCATGAGATGCATGTATGGCCTTCAACTCTTTATCATATCATAAAATATGTCTATAACAATAGGTATACAAAGTGAAATAGACCCCCAACCTGAAAGTTTCTTACAAGTTAAAAAGCAAGGAAAAATTCTCTAAACTAACTAATTCCAAATACAAACATTGAACCTATAAATGAAACGAAATGTCAGATGGAAAAAGTGTCAAAACTATTAGAAGAAAATTGAGGTTCCTTAGATTTCCCATCATTCATGGGTGAATATGAGATCATAAAAAAATATCCTAAAAAGGGAAAAGAAAAATCAGTAATGTCAACAGAAAATTTAGCAGACCCCTCGAAATCATCCACCTCAACCACTTTAGTACAAAAGACAACAAATTACACAAAAAACTTTGACAAAATTAATCATGAGCAACCACCTAATCCAAAAGCAATGAAAATGATTTATGGAAAAAGTTACAAACTTATGAAACAACTTGGATATAGTGGAAAAAGACATGGTGATAGAGAACAAGGTATCCATGTCTCTATAGAGCCTCACACACAATAAAAGACTAGTGGTCTTGGTTATTGCCCCTCGAAACAAAGAAACAAGCCTTCACTTAATATCAACACTATTAAAAAAATTTCCTCTAAGCCAACTTTAACATTAGTGCATCCTGAACTGATAGACACTAGTCATCTTGAATGTTACCCTTTGAAAGAAATGAAAGAAACAAAGAAATCCTCGCTTAACATCAATTTCATCTCACAAAACAATAATAATTTGAATTTGTTAGATTTTGAAAACATCCTCCTTTCAAGGAGAGAAAAAAATTTTAGAATCTAAAGAGTCTTGTGTAAGTATGGCATCTTGTACTAAGCAAGAGATATCTTTTTTTCAAAATAAAGGAACACCTTCTACCATTGATCAAGAAGGTATCTTGTTGAGACTCCTCCAAGATTGTTTGATATCCCTCCTAAGAATGTGAAATAAATTCTATTACAAGAGTTCATGGTCATTCTACTAATGAATGCAATGCTTTAACCAACAAAATTCAACATCTTAGGGACTGTGACCTGCTCTTCCTCATGTCAAAGCACCTAGTTCCTCTAACTAGTACTTATTTTCAACCTATTCGGCTCACCCTTGTCATGCACTAAGTGGGGGTAAGGGGTTAGGTAGCCTTGTCCACATATGTCACTCGTCGTTGTCTCTTTTTGGCTAGTTGACCAGCTTTCATGTACATATAAGAGAAAGCTTGGTATGTGGAAACCATCCCTTAAGTTGACTCACATGCAACATACTTATTCATGATCTAGTTCAATTTAGAAACATATGATTTGGCATAGGGATTTATGAATAATATTTCATGTCTTCTTCTACTTTAAAGCAATTCCTCACAACAATGGTGTTAGCAACCACTTTAAAGTGGGGGAATACATAGACACTCATGTTTCATTATGCAATTTTCTATCTTCTTGCAATGCATCCTTTCTTTGGTGGTTCCATTGGGCTTGATTTCCTCTAAGAAAATGATATTTATTTGACTTGTCCTCTCTTGGAGACATTAGGCATGATGTTCCCTAAGAACATACCTTGCATGAACTAAGAAAAATCCCTTTGAACAAACCTTGCACTATTTTGCATTTACAATATCTATGAGTTTCAAGCATAAATGGCTTTGCTCGCCTCATGGAGCTCAAAGATATTTTTGTGTGGTGCCTTATCAAAGTTATCAAGAAGTATAACTTTGGTATGTCTTGATAAAAAGATGAATGAGGACATGACTTTCCCATAGTCACTAACGTGTGTGTGATGGACACATATCGGTTATGTGTGTACATTTTCACCCTCTTGAATTACTCACCCAATGAATAGCCAAGAGTTTCATTGGCTTAGAGTAAGTGTGCATTTTTGGACAAAAAAATTAGATTTGATCCACATTATGTTGGACAAATGGTCAAAGCTATATCTACCTCATTTTTATTTTTACTTTATTGTCTTTCTTTTAGTTATTGACATTGAATGTTTGTGTATCTTGTCTTGCTGCAAATTTTGCACATTGTGTGTGTCCTTTTGTGCTTATATAGGTTTGACTTAGGATATTAAATCTTGGGGGGCTTGAACACCTCCTCATTTTGTGTTATCCTATACCATCCAGATCAATACACTTGGAACCCTCTTGAATGTCTACTGTAGTATGAGTTTGAATAAAATTCATCCTCTCACTAAAGTGGGGGCTAGATGTAACAATGAAAAAATTACACCTTTGGTTGTTTGATTTGAGGACAATTAATGATAAATTGGTTCTGATATCACCTTGATCTAGTGTTGTGAAGATTTTTACACATCCACAATAGGTTTTGGTCCCTTTTAGGCTAAATAAACTTAACCTTTCCTTAATTTAGTGTTGTAAAGTGTATTTGTTTACACCTTCACATTAAATTTAAGAAGCTTGTAAGCTAAGGTGGACCTAATCTACTCTTGTAATGTGTTTTACACATTCACATGGGAATTCAGACCATTCTAAGCTAAATAGACCTTATTTTTTCCTTAATTTAGTGTTGAAAAATGTATTTATTTACATATTGACATTGAATTTTTGTGCCCTCTTGCATTTGTGACCTTTTAATAGGCCTATATGACCTTATATTGTGCATCACAAGACGTATTTTAATAAAAAAACTCAAAAAGATCAACCTATAAGCTTAATGTGCACACTCTTCAACACTTTAGCAAGCAAAATAGGCCCTATGGGACCAATTCACCACTTTGGGTAAACGAGTCCCATTTGATCTATTTTAAGGCTTTTAGTAGAAAATTTTGGTTTTAAGTTCAAATTTCTTCTATGGTGACCTTTGGGATAAAATTAATGGTCATTTGAGTGGATTTCCTATGTAAACAAAGTCTCAAATCATTATTTCATCAAGCATTCATGGTATCAAGTCAAGCAAGCAAGATTCGAGCATTCCAAGACTTCACAAGATCATATAGAGATTAGTCACTTGATCATTTTTAAGACATTCAAGGGTAGAATTCTTCATTAATTGTTGCAATAATTCAATATCTATCATTGTTTCAAGGATATCAAGCATGAATCATGTTACTGATCTAGTGTTGTAATGTAGTATTGAAGATCAAAGATCAAGTATTGTTCTACACCTATTTTCAAGATCAAGATCTACATCCTTCATGGCCATTTCATGTTGAGTCATAGACTTATATGACATAATTCAAGGTATCATTGTTCATGTTTCATATCCTATGTTTCATGCTTCATATTTTTTTTCATTGTTTCATCATTTGGTTTGATTACCTAAAAGGGGTTTGACCAAGGAAAACCCCTATTAACTAGCAAGCAACAAGTTTTCTCCTCTTTACATGGGTAATTGTAGATATAGGTTTCTTGGAGCTTGAAATATCATTGAAGATTAGGTTACAAGATTGTTGGAGCTATTGCCCTATTTGCAAGGTCATAATCTTCACTAAAACATCATCTACAACCCCAAAATTAGAGTTTCAGATCCGAAAACCTAGAGAAGTATATTGAAAAGAATGAGAAGAATTGATTAAGACTTTGAATTCTCAAAAAATTAGAATGAGACTGATTTACCACAAGTGTTGAATGAATCCCACTATAGGTGTTTCCTAGATATTTTTGCAAATTTAGATGCCCTTTTTCCTTAAAACTTGTTCCTTTGTAGAAACCCAAATCTGGGACTGATTTTCCTAAAATGGAGAATGAGTTCCACTAGGTAAAAAAGTAAGAATTGCAAGCATTTTCTAGCTCCTTCTAGTTATCTTCAAATTCCCAAGAACAAATATTTCATTTCACAACTTGTTATTCTATTTTATATGCATTTTTAAGTCATCTATTTCAAGTTTGCATCACATTATGGTTGTACATTTCAACTTGCATTGTATTTTTCTTTCCAAGTTCTTACTTGGTGGTGAACCCATTATTAGTTTGCATTCAACCCTTAGGATATCCATATTGCAAGATATCTTTCTCTTTTGCATTAAGATCTCTAGGGTTGTCCTTGAATGGAATAAATTGAAAGTGGGTGTGCTCTATGTCTTAAACCATATCATAGCACTTAATACCCCATTCTAAGAGGTTCCACAAGGTAGTGTGGATCTTGACAATATCTCACCTATTAGGAAGTTGGAGCTCAAAGATGTCTTCCATGCCTCTAGAAAAAAGGAAATTATAGAAACACACCAAAAGGGGACATAACTCATTAATGATGTTATCATGTATCTATAGCATGTTACTTGTGGTGCCACAATTCACAATTCATTAAAGTTCCTATTGAAAATTTGAAGTTTTTAATTGATTCGCTCAAGGAGTATGCCTCCAGTCTAAAGGAGCAGACTAAAAAGGAAGTGGAATCAAGATTTTCTAAGAAGAGACTAATTTAGCTACAAGATAGATGTGCATATACATATGAGAAAGTAAAAGAATATCTGAAACAAGTACAAGGGTGTGAAGATGAGGCTAAGACCTTTTTCTTGTATTGCATGAGGTGGTCGGATGCCACTCAAGGCATTAAGGACATAATGAGCTCAATTGATAGACAAATATCAAATGCCTCCAATAATTTTGACCCAACTAAAGAAAAATATTATATCTCTTGGACTGTCAATTTTAATCTAAAGAACAATATTTTCACCTTACACCAACAAAAATATGACCTAATAAAAATATTTTGAAAGATTGGGGACTTGGTGAAGACCAAACACATACCTATGTCAAGTTCCCTTGTTGATGCAGAAAGGCTTGAAAAGATAAATTATAATCCAAGTTCTCTAAAAGAGGGAGACAAGAACATTGTAGAGCTACAATCAATGTACAAATCACTTGTTGTAGCCAAAAAGCTTTGGAATGAAGGAAAATATACCTATAAAGAAATCCTTAAGGAGTTAGAAGGTCCCTCCTCCTCAGGTTGAACATTTTTCATCTAATATTCTTTCATTGTTTCAGTTTCTTTTAGTTTTTCCAAAGTACATATGATTGTATCAAATTTTTAGAATAACTCCCTGAGAGGGAGTCAATATATTTTCATTGTCTTTTTATACATATACATCAAATATTAAAGCTTACAGGTGTGTTACCAGTAAAACCTTTGTCCTTGATGTCAAAGGGGGTGAAGAATTAGGTAGAAATGTTGGTGATGGAGAAGCTAGAAATATGATAAGAGATTTTTTGGGAGAAAGTTTTAAG